>VHKM01001179.1:0-145556 GCA_007210695.1 Neogobius melanostomus
ACCAACTCGTTATATACCGTCAATGGTACCACTCAATTATATACCGTCAATGGTACCACTTATTATAAAATCCGTTCAATGGTACCACTCGTTATTACCGTCAATGGTACCACTCGTTATAGTAATCACCGTCAATGGTACCACTTATTATACACCGTCAATGGTACCACTCATTATATAAACCGTCATGGTATCCACTTAATTATACAAACCGTCAATGGTACCACATCATTATATACCGTCAATGGTAATCACTTAATTATATACGCCGTCAATGGTACCCACTCATTTATAATACCGTCATGGTAGCCACTCGTTATACACCGTCATGTACCAACTTATTATAATACCGTCAATGGTAACCACCTCATTATACACCGTCAATGGTACCACTCGTTATACACCGTCAAATGGTACCCACTCGTTATACACCGTCAGTAATGGTAACCACTTATGATACAACCGTCAATGGTACCACTCATTAATATAGCCGTCAATGGTACCAGACTTATTTACACGTCAAATGGTACCCACTCATTATATACCGGTCAATGGTAACCCACTTCGTTATATACGTCAATGGTACCGACAGGGACTTGTACCGTCAATGGTACCACTTCGTTATATACCGTCAATGTACCGACTCATTATAGTACGTCAATGGTACCGACGACTTACTATATAACCGTCAATGGTACCACTCATGTATATACCGTAATGGTACACTCATTATACCACCGTCAATGTACCACTTATTATATACCGTCAATGTACCACTCGTTTATATACGTCAATGGTACCACTTTATTATATAACCGTCAATGGTAACCTACTCATTATATACCATCAATGGTAGCCAAACTCGTTATAATACCGTCAATGGTACCACTTATTATATACCGGTCAATAGGTACAACTCATTGATATACCATCGCAATGGGTACACTTCGTTATATACCATCAATGGTTACCACTCGTTTATATCCGTCAATGGTACCACTTATTATATACCGTCAATGGTGACAGACTCGTTATATACCGTCAATGTAACCACTTATTATATACCGTGTCAATGGTTAGCCAACTTCATTTATACCATCCATTATGGTAAAACCCCTCGTTTATATACGTCCGTCAATGGTAACCACTTATTATATTACCAGTCAATGGTAACCACTCGTTATATACCATCATGGTTACACTGCGTTTTATACCGTCAATGGGTACCACTTATATATAACGTCAATGGTACCACTGTTATAATACCCGTCAAATGGTACCACTGCGTTATACACCGTCAATGGTACCACTCGTTATATCCGTCAATGTAACCACTCATTAATAAATACGTCAATGGTAACACTTATTATATACGTCAATGGTTAACCTACTCGTTTAATATCCGTCAATGGTAACCACCTCGTTATAACACCGTCAAGGTACCTGACTTATTATACACCGTTCAATGGTTTACCACTCATTATATACCGTCAATGGTAACTCGTTATAAATACCGTCAATGGTAACCACTCATTATATACGCGTCATGGTACCACTTCGTTAATATACCGTGCAATGGGTACCCTTATTTATACAACCGTCAATGGTACCCCACTCATTATATACCGTCAATGGTCCAACTCATTATATACCGTCAATGGTACCACTTACTATATACCGTCATGGTACCACTCATTTATACCGTCAACGGTACCACTCATTATATACCGTCAAATGGTACACTTTATCTATTATACCGTCAACGGTACCACTTCATTATATACGTCAATGGTACCACGCGAACTCCGTTATTAATACCGTCAATGGTTACCACTCATTATATACTCCGTCAATGGAAACCACTTACTATAATACCGTAATGGTAGCACTCATTATATACCGTCAATGGTAGCCATCGATTATAATACCGTCAATGTGTACCAACTCATTATAATACCGTCAATGTACCTACTTACTATATACCGTCAATGGTACTACTCATTATATAATACCGCTTCAATGGTACCATCGTTATATAACGCGTCATGGTACCACTCATTATATACCGTCAATGGTACCCACTCGTTATATACGTCCAATGGTAGCCTACTTATTATAGCACCGTCAATGTGAACCACTCATTATATACCGTCAATGGTACACTCAATTATATATCGCGTCAATGGTAATCACTTATTATACACCGTCATGTACCACTCATTATATCCAGTCAATGGGTATCCGCACTTATTATAACGGCGTCAGACGGTACCTACTCATTATATACCGTCATGGTACCACTCATTATATACCGTCAATGGTATCACTTTATTATACAACCGTCAATGGTAAAGCCACTCATGATATACCGTCATGGTATCACTATTATATACCGTCATGGGTACGCACTCATTATATACCGTCAATGGTATCCTTATTATATCACCGTCATGGGTAAACACTCATTATAATAACCGTCAATGGATCAAGCTTATTATACACTGTCAATGGTAACCACTCATTATATAACCGTCAATGGTACCACTGCATTATATAACGTCATAGGTACCACTCGTTATATAATCCGTCAATGGTACACTTATTATATAGCCGTCAATGGTCCACTCGTTATATACCGTCAATGGTAACGCAGCTCATTATATACGCGTCAATGGTATACTTATTATACACCGTCAATGGTACTCATTATATACGTCAATGGTAATAATTATTAATACGTCAATGGTACCACTCATTATATACGTCAATGGTATCACTTATTATACACCGTCAATGGTACCCACTCAATTATAACCGTCAATGGTACCACTCAATTATATACGTCAAATGGTACCACTCGTTATATACCGTCAATGGTGCCACCTTATTATATACACGTCAATGGTACCACTCGTTATATACCCGTCAATGGTACCACTCCGTTATACACCGTCAATTGGTACGCACTCGTTAATACACCGTCAATGGTACCACTCGTTATATAACCGTCAATGTACCACTCGTTAAATAATACCGTCAATGGTACCACTCGTTTATACAACCGTCAATGGTACCACTTATTATATACCGTCAATGGTACCACTCGTTATATCGTCAATGGTAACCAACTTGCGTTATACACCGTCAATGGTACCACTTATTATACACGTCAATGGTACCACTCATTATATACCGTCAATGGTACCAACTCCGTTATATACTGTCACGGTACCACTCATTATAATACTGTCCAATGGTACAACTCATATATACCGTCAATGGTACCAGCTCATTATATACCGTCAATGGTACCACTGCATTAATCACCGTCAATGGTACCCACTCATTATATAACGCATGGTACAATCATTATATACCGTCAATGGTACACTCAATTATATACGCAATGGTACCACTTATTATACACCGTCAATGGTACCCTCATTATATACCGTCAATGGTACCAATCATTATTACCGTCAATGGTACCACTTATTATACAACCGTCAATGGTACCACTCATTATATACCGGTCATGGTCACCGATCATTAATATACGCGTAAATGGTACCACTCAATTATATCGGCGTCAATGGTACTATCATTATATACCGTCAATGGTAGCCACTTACTATAATACCGTCAATGGTGACCACTCTTTATACGTCACGGTTACCACTCATTATAGTACCGTCAATGGTACCATCTTACTATATACCGTCAATGGTACCATCATTATATACCGTCAACGGTACACTCATTATATACGCGGTCAATGGTACCACTTACTATATACCGTCAATGGTAACTCATTATAATACCTGTGCAATGGTACACTCGTATATACCGTCAATGTACCGACTCTTATATACCGTCAATGGTACCACTCGTTTATATACCGTCAATGGTACCACCACTCGTTTATATACCGTCAATGGTATCCACTTATTATACCACCGTCAATGGTACCACTTCATTATATACCCGTCAATGGTACCACTCATTATATACCGTCAATGGTACCACTCGTCATATACGTCAATGGTCCACTTAATTATTACATCAATGGGTACCACTTCATTATATACCCCATCAATGGTACCACTCGTTATATACCATCAATGGTACACTCGTTATATACCGTCAATGGTACCCACTTATTTATATACCGTCAATGGTACCACTCGTTTATATACCGTCAATGGTACCACTTATTATATACCGTCATGGTACCACTCGTTATAGTACCGTCCAATGGTACCACTTAATTATACATCCGTCAAATGGTACCGACTCGTTATAACACCTCAATGGTACCACTCGTTATACACCCGTCAATGTACCACTCGTTATATACCGTCAATGGTACCCACTCTTATACATACAGTCAATGGTACCACTTATTATACACGCGTCAATGGTACCATCACTCGTTAATATACCGTCAATGGTACCACTTATTATACACCGTCAATGGTACCCACTGTCGTTTATATACCGTCCAATGGTACCACTTATTATAACACGCGTCAATGGTACACTCGTTATACACCGTCAATGGTACCACTCGTTAATAAGCAACCGTTCAATGGTACCACTCGTTATTACATCAATGGACCTCGTTATTATACCGTCAAATGGTACCACTTATATACACGTCAAATGGTACCACTCGTTATATACCGTCAAATGGTACCACTTATTATAGCACCGTCAAATGGTACCACTCGTTATACACCGTCAATGGTACCCACTCGTATACACCGTCAATGGTACCACTGCGTTATATACATCAATGGTACCACTCGTTATAGTACCGTCAATGGTAACGCACTCGGTTATACACGTCAATGGTAACCCCACTTATTTATATACCGTCAATGGTACCACTCATTATATAACGTCAAGTGGTAACCACTTTTATAACCGCATGGTACCACTCGTTATAATAACCGTCAATGGTACCAACTCGTTATCACGTCAATGGTACCACTTATTAACACCGTCAATGGTAAACTCATTAATACCGTCAATGGTACCACTCATTATATACGTCATGTACGCAGACTCGTTATAATACTGTCAACGGTAACCACTCATTATATACTGTCATGGTACCACCCATTATATAACCGTCAATGGTACCCACTCATTATATACCGTCAATTGTACCACTTATTATACACCGTCAAATGGTACCACTCATTATATACCGTCATGGTACCAACTCCATTATATAACCGTACAAATGGTACCACTCATTATATACCGTCAATGGGTACCACTCATTTATATACCGTCAATGGTACCGACTTACTATATACCGTCAATGGTACCGACTCATTATATACCGTCAACGGTAACCACTCATTATATACCGTCAATGGTACCAACTTACTATAGGTACCGTCAATGGTACCACTCATTAAATATACCGTCAATGGTACCACTCGTTATATACCGTCAATGGTAGCACTCGTTATATAGCGCGGTCAAATGGTACCACTGTCGTGTATATAATCCGTCAATGGTACCACTCGTTATATAATACCGTCAATGGTAAACCACTCCATTATTATACTCATGGTACCACTCGTTATATACGCGTCCAATGGTTACCACTTATTATACACCGCGTCAATGGTATCCACTTATATACACCGTCAACGGTCACTCATTATATACCGTCATGGTACCACTCATTATATACCGTCAATGGTATCACTTATTATACACGTCAATGGTATGCCACTCATTATATACCGTCAATGGTATCACTTATTATACACCGTCAATGGTACCACTCATTATATACGTCAAATCGGTACCACTCAAATATACGTCAATGGTAATCACTTATTATACCAACGCGTCATGGTACCAATCATTATATACCGTCAATGGTATCACTTATTATACCCGTCAACGGTACACTCCGCACACTCCATTATATACCGTCATGGTACCACTCATTATATATCCGCGTCATGGTAAATCACTTATTATAACCGTCAATGGTACCACTCATTATATACCGTCAAATGGTATCACTTTATTATACACCGTCAACGGTGACCACTCATTATATAACCGTCATGGTAACCACTCATTATATACGTCAATAGGTATCACTTATTATACACCGTCAATGGGTAACCACTCATTAGTATACCGTTCAATGTCATCACTTTATTATACACCGTCAATGGTACCACTCATTATATACCGTCAATGTACCACTCAAATTATATACCGTCAATTGGTACCACTCATTATATACCGTAATGGTACCACTGCATTATATACCGTCAAATGGTACCACTTAATTATATACCGTCATGGGTACCACTCATTATATACCATCAGATGGTACCACTCGTTATATACCGTCAATGGTACACTTATTATATCCGTCAAATGGTACCACTCATTATTACCATCAATGGTACCACCGTTTATACCATCAATGGTACGCACTCCGTTATATACCGTCAATGGTACCACTTATTAATCCGTCAATGGTACATGTCACTCGTTATATACCGTCAATGGTAACACTTATTATATACCGGTCAATGGTACCACTATTATATACCATCAATGGTACCACTTCGTTATATACGTCAAAGGTACCACTTATTATATACCGTCAATGGTACACTCATTATATACCATCAATGGTACCACTCGTTATAACCATCAATGGTACCACTCGTTAATATACCGTCAATGGTACCACTTATTATATACCGTCAATGGTAGCCACTCGTTATAATACCGTCTGGTACACTCGTTAAATACACGTCAATGGTAACCACTCCGTTATATACCGTCATGGTACCACTCATTATATACCGTCAATGGTACCACTTATTTATATCCCGTCAAATGGTACCCACTCGTTATATTACCGTCAATGGTTACCAACTGTTATACACCGTCAATGGTCCCACTTATTATACACCCGTCAAATGGTACATCATTATATACCGTCATGGTAACCACTCGTTATATACCGTCAATTGGTACCGAACTCATTATAGTACCGTCAATGGTACCACTCGTTATATGTCAATGGTACCACTTATTATACACCGTCATGGTACCTACTCATTTATAATAACTCAATGGTACCACTCATTATACTACCGTCAATGTACCACTTACTATATACCGTCATGGTAGCCACTCATTATATACCGTCAACGGGTACCACTCATTATATACCGTCAATGGTACCACTTACTATATACCGTCAACGGTAACACTCATTATATAACCAGTCAATTGGTACCACTCGTTATATACCGTCAATGGTACCACTCTCCATTATATACCGTCAATGACCACTACTAATATACGTCAATGGTACCACTCATATATATACGCGTCAATGGTACCAACTGCGTTATGATACCGTCAATGGTAGCACTCATTATATACCGTCAATGGTAACCACTTACTATGAAATACCGTCAATGGTACCCACTCATTATATACGCGCTCATGGTACCACTCGTTATATGACCGTCAATGGTACCACTCATTATATACCGTCAATGTACCACTCGTTATATCACCGTCAATGGTACCAACTTATTAATACACCGTCAATGTACCACTCATTATATACCGTCAATGGTACCACTCGTTATATACCGTCAATGGTATCACTTATTATCACCGTCAATGGTACACTCATTATATACCGTCATGTTATCACTTATTATACACCGTCAACGGTACCACTCATTTTATATAAATACCGTCAATGGTACCTTCATTATATATCCGTCAATGGTATCAACTTATTATACACCGTCAATGGTAACCACTCAATTATATCCGTCAATGGTTCAACTATTATATACCGTCAATGGTACCCTGCATTAATACCGTAATGGTACCACTCGTTATACCGTTCATGGTACCACTTATTATATACGTCAATGGTAGCCACTCATTATAAACACCGTCAATGGTACCACTCGTTATACACCGTCATGGTAGCCACTCGTTATAACCACCGTCAATGGTACCACTATTATATACCGTCATGGTCCACTCATTATTACTCAATGTACCACGTCATTAATACAACCGTCAATGGTTACACTCATTATAACGCAATGGTACCACTTATTATATACCGTCATTGGTACCACTCATTATATACGTCATGGTACCACTCGTTAATACTACCGTTCAATGGTAACCACTCGTTATAACACCGTTCAATGGTTAACCGACTCATTATATACCGTCAATGGTACCGACTCATTATAACCGTCAATGGTACCACTCGTTATACACCGTCAATGTTAACCACTTATTATATACCGTCAATGGTACCACTCATTTTATATACGTCAATGTACCAACTCGTTTATACACCGTCAATGGTACCACTTTTATATACCGTCAATGGTACCACTCATTATACACGTCAATGGACCACAACTCGTTATAACCGTCCAATGGGTACCACTCGTTATACACCGTCAATGGTACCCACTTATTATATACCGTCAGGGTGGTACACTCATATATACCGTCAATGGTACCACTCATTATATACCGTCAATGGTACACTCGTTTATACACCGTCAATGGTACCACTTCTTATACATCCGTCAATGGTATCACTTATTAATACACCGTCATGGTACCACTCGTTATACACCGTCAATGGTACGCATTATTATATACGCGTCAATGGTACCACTCATTATACACCGTCAAGGTAACCACTCGTTATACACCGTCAATGGTATCAGCTTATTATAACACCGTCAATGGTACCACTTAATTATATACCGTCAGTGTAACCACTCATATATACCGTCAATGGTACCACTTATTAATACACCGTCAATGGTACACTTATTATATACCGTCAGTGGTATCAACTATTATACACCGTCAGTGGACGCACTCATTATAGTACCGTCAATGTACATTATTATAACACCGGTCAGTGTACCACTTATTATACACCGTCGTGGGTACCACTCATTATATACCGTCAACTGGTATCACTTATTATACCACCGTCAATGGTAACACTTATTAATAATACGTTCAGTGGTAACCACTCATTATATACCGTCAAAATGGTACCACTTATTATACATAACCGTCAATGGTACCACTCGTTATTATACGTCAATGGTACCACACTCGTTATACAACCGTCAATGTAACACGACTATTATATACCGTCAATGGTACCACTCGTTATACACCATCACTGGATACCCAAACTCGTTATATACCGTCATGGTACCACTCCATTATCTACCGGTCAATGGTACCAACTCATTATACACGCGTCAGATGGTACCACTCGTTATATACCGTCAATGGTACCACTCGTTTATAACCACCGTCAATGGTACCAACTCATTATATACCCCCGTTCCAATGGCGGGTACCCAACCCCTCCCGTTTTATACACCGTCAATGGTACCACTCATTATATATACGTCAATGGTACCACTCGTTATACATCCGTGCAATGGTACCACTCGTTATATACCGTCAATGGTAACCGACTCGTTTATACAACCGTCAATGGTAGCCACTCATTATATACCGTCAATTACCACTCGTTATACACACACCGTCAATGGTTAAACTCGTTATATATACCGTTTCCCAATGGTACCACTTATTATACAGCGTCAATGGTACGCACTTAATTAATATACCGTCAGTGGTACCTACTCATTATATACCGTCAATGGTAACCACTTATTATATCACCGTCAATGGTACCACTCGTTAATACCGTCAATGGTACCACTCGTTATAATCCGTCAATGGTACCACTCTCATTATATACCGTCAATGGTACCACTCATTATATACCAGTCTAATGGTTACCACTCGTTATAATAACCGTCAATGGTACACTCGTTATATACCGTCAATGTACCTCGTTATATACCGTCAATGGTACTACTCGTTATATACATCAATGGTAACACTCGTTATATACCGTCAATGGTAATCGACACTCGTTATACACCGTCAATGGTACCACTCGTTTAAACACCGTCAATGGTACCACTCGTTATACACCGTCAATGGTACACTCAGTTATAATACCGTGCAATGGTACCACTCATTATATACGGTCAATGGTACACTCGTTATACACCGTCAATGGTACCACTCGTTATATCGTCAAATGGTAACCACGTCGTTATATACCGTCAATGTACCACTCATTATACACCGTCAATGGTACCACTTATTATATACCGTCAATTGGTACCACTTATTATACAACCGTCAATGGTACGACTTTATTATACACCCGTCAATGGTACCCACTTATTTAATACACCCGTCATGGTACCACTTATTATACACCGTCAAATGGTAACCATTATTATACACCGTCAATGGTACCGACTTATTATATACCGTCAAATGGTACCAACTCATTATATACAGTAATGGTACCGACTTATTATACCACCGTCAATGGTACCACTTATTTATACACCGTCAATGGGTAACCGACTTAATTATATACCGTCAATGGTACCACTCATTATATACCGTCAATGGTACCACTTATTATAATACCGTCAACGGTACCACACTTATTATACACGTCAATGGTACCACTCGTTTTATACTCGTCAATGGTACCACTCATTATATACCGTCAATGGTAACCACTTATTTATATAATACCGTCAATGGTACCACTTATTATAACCGTCAATGGTAACAACTCATTATATACCGTCAATGGGTTACCACTTATTAATTACACCGTCATGGTACCACTCATTAATATACCGTCAATGGTACCACTTTATTAATATACCGTCCAATGGTACCACTCATTATAACACCGAATGGTAGCGCACTTATTATACACCGTCAATGGTACCACTCCATTATATAACCGTCAATGTACCACTTATTATACACCGTCAATGGTAGCCACTCATTATATACGTCAAATGGTACCAACTCGTTATATAACCGTCAATGGTAACCACTCAATTATTATACCGTCAATGTACCATCTCGTTATACACCGTCAATGGTAAAACCACTTTATTATATACCGTCAATGGTCCACTCATTATATACCGTCAATGGTAGCCATCATTAATACATCCGTCAATGGTACCACACTTATTATATACCGTCATGGTACACTCGTTATATACCGTCATGGTTACCTTATTATATACCGTCATGGTACCCACTCATTATATACAATCAATGGTATCCACTCGTTATATACCGTCAATGGTACCACTTTATTATATACCGTCAATGGTACAATCTTATATACCATCAATGGTAGCCATACTCGTTATAATACATTCAATGGTACCACTCGTTATATACGTCAATGGTACCATTATTATATACCGTCAATGGTACCCACTCGTTATATACCGTCAATGGTACCACTTATTATATACCGTCAATGGTACCACTCATTATATACCAGTCAATGGTACCACTCGTTATATACCGTCAATGGTACCACTTATTATATATCCGGTCATGGTACCACTCATTAATATACGCATCAATGGTACCACTCGTTATATACCCATCAATGGTAACACTCGTATATACCGTCAAATGGTAGCCACTTATTATATTACCGTCAATGTAACCAAACTCGTTATATCCGTCAATGGTACCAACTGCGTTATACACCGTCAATGGTACCACTTCGTTATATACCGTCAATGGTACCACTCCATTATATACCGTCAATGTACCACTTATTATATACCGTCAATGGTACCCTCGTTATATACGCGTCAAATGGTAACCACTCGTTATACAAGCGTGCAATGTACCACTTATTATAACCCACCCGTGCAATGGTAACCACTCATTATATACGCGTCAATGGTAAACACTTCGTTATATACCGTCAAATGGGTACCACTCATTAATATACCGTCATGGTACCACTCGTTATATACCGTCAATGGTACCATTATTATACACCGTCAATGTACCACTCATTAAATACGTCAATGTCCACTCAATTATATAACCGTCAATGGAACCACTTACTATAATACGTCAATGGTACCACTCATTCTATAATATACGGCGTCAACGGTACCATCCATTAATATACGTCAAATGGTACCACTTACTATATACCTGCAACGGTACACCCATTATATACGTCAATGGGTATACCCACTCGTTATAATACCCGTCAATGGTACGCACTGCATTATATACGCGTCAATTAAAGGTACACTTACTTATATACCGTCACATGGTAACCAACTCATTAATACTACCGTCAATGGTACCACTCGTTATATACCGTCAATGTAGCCACTCATTATATACACGTCATGTACGCACTTAACTATATACCGTCAATGTACCACTCATTATATACCGTCAATGGTACCGACTCGTTATTATACCGTCAATGTACCAACTGCATTATATACCGTCAATGGTAACCACTTCGTTATATACGTCAATGGTACCATTATTAATACAATACCCACCCGTCATGGTACCATCATTATATACCAGTCAAATGGTACCACTCATTATATACCGTCAATGGTATACTTTATTTATACACCGTCAATGGTACACTCATTATATACGCGTCAATGGTATCCTTATTATACACAACCGTCAACGGTACCATCCATTATATACCGTCAATGGTACACTCCATTATATACCCGTCAATGGTATCACCTTAATTAATACACCGTCAATGGTACCCTCATTATATACCGTCAATGTATCACTTATTATATACGTCAATGTACACTCATTATATAAACCGTCAATGGTATCACTATTATCACGCGTCAATGGTACCACTCATTATATACCGTCAATGGTAATCACTTATTATACAACCGTCAATGGTACACTCATTATATATCCGTCAATGGTAACCACCATTATAATACCGGTCAATGGTACCACTCGTTATATACCGTCAATGTACCACGTTATTATATCCGTCAAGGTACCAACTCGTTATATACCGTCAATGGTACCAACTCATTAATATTACCGTCAATGGTAATCACTTATTATACACCGTCAATGGTACACTCATTATATAAACCGTCAAATGGTATCAATTATTATATACCGTCAATGTACCACTGCATTATATACCGTCAATGGTATGCACTTATTATAACACGTCAATGTACCTCATTATATACCGTCCAAATGGTAGCCACTCATTATATACCGTCAATGGTACCAACCTCGTTATATACCGTCAATGGTGCCAACTTATTATATACCGTCAATGGTCCACTCGTTATATACCGTCAATAGTACACTCGTTATACACCGTCAATGTAACCACTCGTTATCACCGTCATGGTACCGACTGCGTTATATACCAGTCAATGGTACCAACTCGTTATATACCGTCCAATGGTACCACTCGTTATACATCCGTCAATGGTAACCACTTATTTAATATACCGTCAATGGTACCGAAAACTCGTTTAGATAACCGTCAATGGTACCACTTTCGTTATACACCGTCCAATGGTACCACTTATTATACACCGTCATGGACCACTCATTATATAACCGTCAATGGTACCACTCGTTATATACTGTCACGTACACTCATTATATACTGTCAATGTACACTCATTATATTAGCCGTCAATGGTACCACCTCATTATATACCGCAATGGTAACCACTGCAAATTATACACCGCGTCAAATGGTACAACTCATTATATACCGTCAAATGGTACCACTCATTATATACCGTCAATGTACACTCATTATATACCGTCCAATGGTACCTACTTATTATACAGCCGTCAATGGTACCACTCATTATATACCGTCCAATGGTACCACTCATTAATATAGCGTCAATGGTACCCTTATTATTACACCGTCAAATGGTACACTCATTATATACCGTCAATGGTAACACTCATTATATACCGTCAATGGTACACTCATTATATTACCGTCAATGGTACCTCATTAATACGTCAATGGTACCACTACTATTACCGTACAATGGTACCACTCATTAATAATACGTCAACGGTAAACTCATTAATACCGTCAATGTACACTATTACTATATACCGTCAATCGTACCACTGCATTATATACCGTCAACGGTACCACTCATTATATACCGTCAATGGTACCCACTTACTAATATAGCCGTCAATGGTACACTCATATATACCGTCAATGGTACCACTCGTTTATATAACGCGTCAATGGTACCGACTCGTTATATACCGTCAATGGTACCACTCGTTATATACCGTCAATGGTAACCTCGTTATATACCGTCAATGTAATCATTTATTATACACCGTCATGGTACCACTCATTATATACCGTCAATGGTACCACTCATTATATAACATCCGTCAATGGTACCACTCGTTATATAACCGTGCATTGGTACCACTTATTATATACCATCCAATGGTAGCCACTGCATTATATACCATCGAATTGCGGGTACCACTCGTTATATACCATCAATGGTACCACTCGTTTATTATACCGTCAATGGTACCACTTATTATAGTACCGTCAATGGTACCACTCGTTATATAAACGCGTCAATGGTACACTTATTATATACCGTCAATGGTACCACTCGTTTTATATTAACCGTCAATGGTACCGAACTTATTATACACCGTCAATGGGTACCACTCGTTATACACCGTCAATGGTACCACTCGATATACACCGTCGAATGGTAACGCACTCGTTATATACCGCGTCAATGGTAGCCACCTCCATTTAATCCGCAATTGGTACCACTTAAATTATACACCGTCAATTGGTACCACTCGTTATTACCTCGTCAATGGTACCACTTATTATACACCGTCAATGGTACGCACTCGTTATATACCGTCAATGGTACCACTTATTATACACGCGTCAATGTACTCACTGTTATGCAACGCGTCAAGGGTACCATCGTTAATAGCACCGTCAATGGTACCACTGTTATATACCATCAATGTACCAACTCGTTATATACCGTCATGGTACGCAAATTGTATTATAACACCGTCAAATGGTACCGACTAGTTTTTGTTATACACCGCGTCAATGGTACCACTCGTTACTAAAACACCGTCAATGTACCACTCCGTTATATCATCAATGTACCACTCGTTATATACGCGTCAATGGTACCACTCGTTATAAGCACCGTCAATGTACCCACTTATTATATACCGTCAATGGTACCACTCATTATATCCGCTCAATGGTACCACTTATTATATACCGTCGCAATGGTACTCCACTCGTTATATACCGTCAATGGTACCACTCGTTATAACACCGTCAATGGTACTCCACTTAATTTTATAACAGACGCGTCAATGGTACCACTCATTATATCCGTCAATGTTATCCACTCATTATATACCGTCAATGGTACCACTCTCGTTATAATAACTGTCAACGGTACACTCATATATACTGTCCCCCAATGGTACCACTCATTATATACGTCAATGTAACCACTCATTTATATACGTTCATGGTACCACTTATATACACCGTCCAATGGTACCACTCATTAATACCGTCAATGGAGCCACTCATTTATACCGTCAATGGTACCACTCATTATATACGTCAATGTCAACTCATTATATACGTCAATGGTAACCTACTTTACTATAGTACCGTCATGGTACCATCTTATATACCGTCAACGGTACCATCATTTATACGCGTCAATGGTACCACTTACTTATACCGCGTCAATGGTACCACTCCATTATATACCGTCATGGGTACCACTCCGTTATATACCTGTCAATGGTAGCCACTCGTTTATATACGCGTCAATGGTACCCTCGTTATATAACTCGTCAATGGTACCACTTTCGTTTATACCGTCATGGTACCAACTCATTATATACCGTCAATGGACACCCGTTATATAACCGTCAATGGTACAACCTTATTATACACCGTCAATGGTATCACTTATTATCAAAAAAAACCACCGTCCCCAACGGTACCACTCATTAATATACCGTCAATGGTACCACTCATTATATACCGTCAATGGGTATCAACTTATTATACACCGTCAATGGTACACTCATTATATGTACCGTCATGGTATCACTTATTATACAACCGTCAATGGTAACCAACTCCATTATATACCGTCAATGGTACACTCATTATATACCGTCAATGGTAATCACTTATTATACAACGTCAAGTGTACCACTCATTATATAACCGTCAAGGTATCACTTATTATAACAACCGTAACCGGTACCACTCATTATATACCGTCAATGTAAACCACTCATTATATACCGTCAATGGTAATCACTTATTATACACCGTCAATGGTACCACTCATTATTCATCCGTCAATTGTATCACTTATTATACACGCGTCAACGGTAATCACTCATTATATACAGTTCATGGTACCACTCTTAATATACGTCAATGGTATCACTTAATTATACACCGTCAATGGTCACTCATTAATATACCGTCAATGTTCCACTTATTTATAACACCGTCAATGGTACCACTCATAATATACCGTCAATGGTACCACTCATTATATAACCGTCATGGTACCACTGATTATATACCGTCATGTACCCATCATTATATACCGTCATGGTAATCACTCGGGAACACATTTCTCGACACAGATTAATAAAGGAAACTTTTAGGTCCCGCCTCTGTTTAAACTCTAGGTTCTTATTGGCTGTGATGTCACATGTTAAGTGGAGCGTCTCTGAGTGCTAACCACCCACACAGTGACTGGATCAGTAAAAAGAAAAAACTTTAATATCTCCAAGATGAATCCAAAGCTCATGTTCTCCTCCATTTTAGGCACATGAAAAGTTCTTCACGGGAAAAAAAAGACTTGTTTTAAAAATGACGACAAACTTTTATTCAGTATCTTGTTTTCTACGGAGGAAGTGACATCAGACAAATGTGATGTCACTTCCTCCGGAGGCTTCAGCTCTTTTAGTCTGAAAACTCTTGGTTGGTGTGAAAGTAACACAACATACGGTCTGTGCAGGAGCCGCCTGTAAAGACAGTTAACGGTGGATCCTGGACCCTGATGGAGGTCCTGATGGAGGTCCTGATGGAGGTCCTGATGGAGGTCCTGATGGAGGTCCTGATGGAGGTCCTGATGGAGCTTGGATGTTTCAGCAGAGCGTCCGGTCGTCTCCTCTAACATGTTTGTGGATACTCCTGGACTGACCTTAAACACTGAAGCGTTTCCTCCTCACTGACCTGCTCGTCATCAGCCGTTTCAGAAGAACTCAGACTCACTGACCTGCTCGTCCATCAGCCGTTTCAGAAGAGCTCAGACTCACTGACCTGCTCGTCCATCAGCTGACCTGCTCGTCCATCAGCTGTTTTCAGGAAGAGCTCAGACTCACTGACCTGCTCGTCCATCAGCTGACCTGCTGTCCATCAGCTGTTTCAGAAAACTCAGACTCACTGACCTGCTCGTCCATCAGCTGTTTCAGAAGAACTCAGACTCACTGACCTGCTCGTCCATCACGTTTCAGAAGAACTCAGACCTCACGACCTGCTCGCCATGCAGCTGTTTCAGAAGAACTCAGACTCACTGACCTGCTCGTCCATCAGCTGTTCAGAAGAACTCAGACTCACGACCTGTCGCCATCCAGCTGTTTCAGAGAACTCAGACTCACTGACCCTGCTCGTCCATCAGCTGTTTCAGAAAACTCAGACTCACTGACCTGCTCGTCCATCAGCTGTTTCAGAAGAACTCAGACTCACTGACCTGCTCGTCCATCAGCCGTTTCAGAAGAGCTCAGACTCACTGACCTGCTCGTCCATCAGCCGTTTCAGAGAGAGCTCAGACTCACTGACCTGCTCGTCCATCAGCCGTTTCAGGAAGAGCTCAGACTCACTGACCTGCTCGTCCATCAGCCGTTTCAGGAAGAGACTCAGACTCACTGACCTGCTCGTCCATCAGCTGTTTCAGAAGAACTCAGACTCACTGACCTGCTCGGTCATCAGCCGAAGAACTCAGACTCCTGACCTGCTCGTCCATCAGCCGTTTCAGAAGAACTCAGACTCACTGACCTGCTCGTCCATCAGCCGTTTCAGAAGAACTCAGACTCACTGACCTGCTCGTCCATCAGCCGTTTCAGAAGAACTCAGACTCACTGACCTGCCTCGTCCATCAGCCGTTTCAGAAGAACTCAGACTCACTGACCTGCTCGTCCATCAGCCGTTTCAGAAGAGCTCAGACTCACTGACCTGCTCGTCCATCAGCCGTTTCAGAAGAGCTCAAGACTCACTGACCTGCTCGTCCATCAGCCGTTTCAGAAGAGCTCAGACTCACTGACCTGCTCGTCCATTTGGCAGCCGTTCTCAGGAAGAGCTCAGACTCACTGACCTGCTCGTCATCACCGTTTCAGAAGAGCTCAGACTCACTGACCTGCTCGTCCATCAGCCGTTTCAGAGAGCTCAGACTCACTGACCTGCTCGTCCATCAGCCGTTTCAGGAGAGCTCAGACTCACTGACCTGCTCGTCCATCAGGTTCAGGAAGCCAGACCCGATGTTCAAGCAGGAGAGCTCAGACTTTGACACAGAGCAGTCACATATTATTTATTGTTATTTTCAACTCGCTCTGAAGCAGGATCTCCAACATGAAGCTCTGAGGAAGTGTCCTCATCAGTTTGGTCTTTGAGAGGGAGTTCTGGTCTTATATTCACAGCAGTCGTACGTACAGTATATATTGTATAGTATTAGAGTAAAGGGGAATCGCCTCAAAGGGAGGACTACCATCTTATCTGGCAACGCAGACTGACACAGCTGTGAATATAAGACCAAACTCATTTTTATAAAGCTTTTCTGTTCCTGGATGAAAATAATGATAATTCTGTTAACGGTTTCCTGTTTTGCTGCTGAAAAGTTAAAAACCGACAAACCAATGATGGTTTATTGTCTTCATCTCTCAGAATATTTCATACCTAATTACTTCTTTGTCAAAGTCTTTCTAATACAGACGGAAACACGTCATACAACAGGGCGTGGCCTCACCGAGGGGGCGGATTATAAACATTTTAATTTATTATTAATAAAGTCGAGCCAAGATCGGGTTCAGGTGGATGTTCAGTGGAATAAAAAAAAAGAAAAAGACAGCACTTGTTGCTAACGTAGCATATGTAGCATGAAGCTAACGTTAGGATCATGGTTAGCATTGTCTGTTATTTATCTTTAAGAGCTGTTGATCCACTCGGCTCCTCTTTATGTCTGGGTTTTGCTAAAACACAGTTAACACGATATATTTCAGATTTTGCTAAAGATTATTTCCAGTTTTCTTTAGTTTGACCATTGTTGTAATGTTTATGTTTTCACTTCCTTATTGGACACCGACAGGAAGTGACATCGAAGAAGGTAGACAATTTAAACTGTTGCCGTGCAACCATGTTAAGTCAATGGGAAATGAATGAGTCAAACTGCTATGGAATGTTACCTTCTTTTATGTCACTTCCTGTCAGCAGCTTCAAAATTTAAATAAAAATAACTTTTCTGCCCAACATTTCTTCATTAAAATTGCTGATTCACTGAAAAAAACTATAATTATGCAACTGATGTGATCCATCTAAATAAGTCATATTTTCATATTTTAAAATCTGTCATATGCACTTTAAAGAGCAACTAAACACCAAATCCATTTTTTTTACTGATAAACTGTCTCATAGTGTTGTCTACTGGTCCCTGACATTATTCTGACATTATAGCGCAAACATGTGTAAAATCCTAACTTTGGCCTGAAAACGAATGGGTTGCGCCCCTTCAGGGTAAACTCTGCTACTAAATTAGAATTTCCTGATTGGCTGGAGACGTGTCCACGGCCTCCACAGAACGTCATAAGCCGCACCAGCTCCACACATCGTCATCAGGTCCTGCCCATTGTCCCGCCCATTGTCCCGCCCCTGTACCTGTGGTTTATAACCAAGTCCCTCCCACGTAATCAGTCTGCTGTGATTGTGCCAATGCAAAGGCCCACACACTCACCCCCCACATGTCACCCCCAAACTTCAGAGACCGCCTCTTTCACGGCAATTTTTGACTTTTGTTTGTGGGCGGGGAAAGGCTTTGGCCCGTTTAGGTACTCTTTAAGTAGTGGAGTAAGTGAAGTTATATTTTATTAATCTCTCTGCATTTGACCCGTCCTCAAAGCCGCTGGGACCTGTAGGAGCAGAGAGCTCCAGATGTGGGACCAGGCTGATGGTCAGAAACACCTGGCTGGAGGATTAACCTATTGTACATGTTTGTTTGTAAAGGTAATGGGTGAGAGAGAAGTGTTCGAACGAGTCACTTCAGTCTCTGTGGTTTCTGTTACATAAAAGTAGCTCTAAAAATGACTTTGCTTCAAAGGGTTTGAGATGTAGAAAAGTGATTAGACTCGTCTTTAACTGTGAACACTGGTTTCATGAAAACAAATATATCAGGTCAGTTCCAGCAGAACGACGTCGCTAACATCACTCTCCTCATGTTGCTCTTTTAGTTCCTTTGTTTTGATCCAGATTTAGTCAGTAGTAGATTTACTTTCACATTTAATAGATTGTTCTGTTTTAAAAATATCACGTTATGTAAATATCTGACAGAACCTGTTTATAGGTCGTGTTCACGTGACGTCACAGCCCGTAGTTTAAACTGAGGCGTAGCTATGGTAACAGATTTCTAGTCTAGTTTGTTGCTAATTCCTCTGTAATTCCTGAGACTATTCACATGAAACAAACACAGTCCCAAAGTTTAAAGTCCTCTCTTCAACTCAGATGAACTATGGTCTCATTATTTCCTCATGTTCTGTGTCTGCACGTTCAGCTGGGCTCATCCAAACACCTCCATGAGCCTCGACAGGACAGAAGAGAAGAACATTCTCCAAACATCAGAGCCTCCATGTTCTAAAGGCCACGCTTCAATCAAAGGAATAATAAAGATAAGACTGTGTCATTTTAGTCACATGATCAGTGATCACATGAGCTGGTGTTATCGTAGAGCTACATCAGGCTACAGAGGCGTGTTTAGCTCAGGCCAGAGCTGCAGAAAAGAGCAGGAAAGTCCTGTCACATGTGGAGTCAGACCTGCTCAGGCCTGGAGAATATTCTCCACGATAAACTTTGGTCAGAGCTACGATTTTCTTTAAACCATCGCACAGCTCACGATGTAACAATCCCCACGTCTGCAGTGTGACGTCAGTGTAAACCAGGCATTATGTCGCTTTTTATTAGTGATGTCATAATAATGTGATGATTTTTGTTTAGAAATATCCACTAAATGCTGTACAAACTTTGGACACTTTCCTGTAATTGCACTCAGCCGATACGGCCCATGTGTAACTCTTACACAGCAAACTCCTGCAGCTTTAACATGATCAAGTTAAAACACCAAACCGCCCCTACATGTATGTCTGAGTCTCATGACCTTCTGTCTGCGCCGTCGCTTCCATCGTCTCAAACGTTTTCCTCAATAAACTTCTGTAAAGTCCATGAATCCGTCTTCACTCACTAAAGAGACGCACGTCCTCCTGCTTTGGAAGCGCTGCAGTACGAGGTCAGTGAACACACAAAAAATAAATGTTTCATATCACGAACAGTGTTTTCTATTCAACTGAATTAAAACTACAAATAATCAAATCATCCTTTAAAGCAGAACTAAGTAACTTGTTTACTGTAATAAATCCTTTCCGTAGTCCCTCTGGGGGTAATACAAGTGTTAATGGGATGATTGGAGGGTCTTTCATCGCCCCCTGGTGTCTCTGGACAGAAAACCATGCTTGCAACTTGACTGCCACCGGGCGGAGCCACCAATACACACTAATAGAAGGAACAGGCTAACGGGCAAAGCTAACTGCGGGCTAGCGCCGCTTTAAACAGTATTTACAGCCAAGTTTGAGTGAAAATAATTATTTCCATTGTATAACTGGATGTACAATATCCCTCTCTCCCTTCGCCTTTTCTGTCAGCGTAGTATTTACTCTCCAAGACATTTAATAAGATAAAAAATCGTAACTTGCTACGACACCTGCAGTGGCGCTTATGGCCTCTAGGGGCAAGAGTTATTTAGTACTGCTTTAAAAGCAGCTGTACATAATGAAATACACCACATGAGACAGATAAAGGAGTTTTTATTATCCAAACACTGTTGTACATGTTTTGGGATGTGTGTCATATCGGGATCATGCCCTTCTGTTGTACATGTTTTGGGATGTCTCATCGGGATCATGCCCTTCTGTTGTACATGTTTTGGGATGTCTCATCGGGATCATGCCCTTCTGTTGTACATGTTTTGGGATGTCTCATATCGGGATCATGCCCTTCTGTTGTACATGTTTTGGGATGTCTCATATCGGGATCATGCCCTTGTTCTTCTTGCGGTCGGCCAGGGAGCGTCGGTTGTGATTGGCTCCGCGACTCTTGTTGGACTCTTTCCTCCGTCGGTCCAGGACCGTGTCCAGATTTTGGCCCTGACCTTTGGGCTGTCCCACCACGTGACGGGACGGCTCCGGCCTGAACCTGGAGAACATTTAAACACAATTTGTTTGTTTGTTGTATTTGATGCTTTTTCAGAAGGCCTTGATTTTGCCAAATTAATGTAATGACTTTTAATGTTTATTCTAAATGAGAATAAATGAGCTGAGCCAGTGTCGAGTTCACTGCTGTAATGCTTTTTAAACCACCAGATGGCACCAATACAATGTCACCGACCAACACGGCGATACAACCTGGGAATGTGTTGGCGCCTGGTCACGTGACAGAGCGGCTCAACATGTCAGAGAAGCTAAACTGAAAAACAGGTGAACTGTTGTACATGTTTTTGATTAACGTCTTGGTGAAAACCTTCCTCCTGTGGCCTTTGTTTAGTTCAGTCGTAGAGCTGTTTTTGGCCTGGTTTACATGTGGTTTAGGCCTTTAGTGAGGGTCTCTTTACCCTCTCCACATGTGTGTGTTAGTCTCTTTACCCTCTCCTCGCGCCGCGGGTCCTTTACCCTCTCCTCACGTGCGAGTCTCTTTACCCTCTCCTCGCCGCGGGGTCTCTTTACCCTTCTCACGTGCGAGTCTCTTACCTCTCCTCGCGGACGCGCCGTCTCTTTACCCTCTCCTCACGTGCGATCTCCTTTACCCTCTCCTCACGTGCGAGTCTCTTTACCTCTCCTCATGGGCGAGTCTCTTTACCTACTTCTCATGGCGAGTCTCTTTACCTCTCCAAGGTGTGTGTTAGTCTCTTTACCCTCTCCTCGCGCGCGCGGTCTCTTTACCCTCTCTCACGTGCGAGTCTCTTACCCTTCCTCACGTGCGAGTCTCTTTCCCTTTCTCCTCGCGCGCGCGGTCTCTGTTACCCTCTCCTTCACGTGCGAGTCTCTTTACCCTTCCTCGCGCGCGCGGTCTCTTTACCCTCTGCCTCAGTGCAGTCTCTTTTACCCTCTGCCTCACGTGCGAGTCTCTTTACCCTTCTCCTCATGTGACGAGTTTCTTTACCCTCTCCTCGCGCGCGCCGGTCTCTTTTACCCTTCCTCACGTGCGAGTCTCTTTACCCTCTCCTCAGCGCGCGGCGGTCTCTTGACCCTCTCCTCACGTCGCGATCTCTTTACCCTCTCTCGCGCGCGCCGTCTCTTTACCCTCTCTCACGTGCGAGTTCTCTTTACCCTCTCCTCACGTGCGAGTTCCTTTACCCTTCTCAGTGGAGTCTCTTTACCTCTCTCACGGTGCGAGTCTCTTTACCCTTCCTCACTGGGGTCTCTTACCTCTTCCTCCACCGTGCGAGTCTCTTTACCTCTCCTCAACGTGCGAGTCTCTTTACCCTCTCCTCACGTGCGGTCTCTTTACCTCTCCTCACGTGCGAGTCTCTTTACCTCTCCTCACGTGCGAGTCTGCTTTACCCTCTCCTCAGTTGTTAGTGAGGGTCTTTTACCCTCTCCCATGTGCGAGTCTCTTTACCCTTCCTACGTGCGAGTCTTCTTACCCTCTCCTCACGTGCGAGTCTCTTTCCCTCTTCCTCACGTGCGGGTCTCTTTACCCTCTCATCACGGCGAGTTCTCTTTACCTCTCACATGTGCGCGAGTCTCTTCCCTCTCCTCGGCGCGCGCCGGTTCTTTTACCTCTCCTTATGTGCGAGTCTCTTACCCTCTCCTCATGTGCGAGTCTTCTTTACCTTCTCCTCACGTGCGAGTCTCTTTACCTTCTCTCATGTGCGGTCTCTTTACCCTCTCCTCACGTGCGAGTTCTTTACCCTCTCCTCATGTGCGAGTCTCTACCTCCTCAGTGTTAGTGTTAGTCTCTTTACCCTCTCCTCATGTGCGAGTTCTTTACCCTCTCCTCACGTGGAGTCTCTTTACCCTCTCCTCATGTGCGGTCTCTTTACCCTCCTCACGTGTTAAGTTGAGGGTCTCTTTACCCTTCCTCATGTGCGAAGTCTCTTTTACCCTCCCTCATGTGCGAGTCTCTTTACCCTTCCTCGCGCGCGCGGTCTCTTACCCTCTCCTCACGTGCGAGTCTCTTTACCCTTCTCCGCTGCGCGCCGGTCTCTTTACCCTCTCCTCACGTGGAGTTCTTTACCTCTCCTCACGTGCGAGTCTCTTACCCTCTCCTCATGTGCGAGTCTCTTTACCCTCTCCTTCAGTGCGAGTCTCTTTACCCTCTCCTCATGTGCGAGTCTCTTACCCTCTCTCACGTGCGAGTCTCTTTACCCTCTCCTCACGTGCGAGTCTCTTTACCCTCTCCTCACGTGCGAGGTCTCTTTACCCCTCTCCACATGTGCGAGTCTCTTTACCCTCTCCTCACGTGCGAGTCTCTTTACCCTCTCCTCATGTGCGAGTCTCTTTACCCTCTCCTCACGGCGATCTCTTTACCCCTCCTCACTCGTTTTTCCTCCAATGTGCGAGTCTCTTTACCTCTCCTCGCGCGCGCCGCTTTTATTCCTCATGTGCGAGTCTCTTTACCCTCTCCTCATGTGCGAGTCTCTTTACCCTCTCCTCAGTGCGAGTCTCTTTACCCTCTCCTCATGTGCGAGTCTCTTACCCTCTCCCACGTGCGAGCTCTTACCCTCCCTCTGTTGGGTTCTTTTACCCTCTCCTCACGTGTTAGTGTTAGTCTCTTTACCCTCTCTTGTGCTGCATAGCGGCCCGCCTCGCCTCTGCTCTCTCTCGCAGCACGGCGGATCCTGCACAAACTGGTCCCGGTGGACGTTATTCTGAAACAGAAGAACTCAGTTTAGTTTATGGTAAAAACAGCTGGACTTGAATGAAAAGAAGAGTCTTTAATGTACTGGAGTTTGAGTCACAAGTCTGTTCATGTTTGTAGAGTTAGTCCCTTTAGTTTGGATCATTAGAAACACAGGTGTAAAGGTTCACCTGAGCAGCTCGCTCCTCTCCCGCCTCCTCCTCACTCTCCTCCTCTTCCTCTGCTCTCTGTCCCTGACGGAGGATCTGAGGGACGGTGAAGGGCCTGCAGGAGAGCACAGGTTCAGCTGATCCATCTGTGAGGATGTCTCTTTAGGGGAACTTACCTCCACCTGAGCAGACTGTCCTGGTCCCGGTCGTTGGCTCCCACCTGGTTGATGTCGTAAGTGTCGTCGTACTCGTCCTCATAGTCCAAACTGTCCCCCCCCGTCCCCAGGTTCCACCGGGATCTCGTCCACCACCGTCTCGTACGAAAGGTAACGTGATTTCTGATCCGCGATGTGCTGCTTATCGTTCAGCAGCTCACGGGCGCTCTCCCCTTTCCTGCAAACAGACACTTTAAATCTGTCCGGGACAAATCAGACAAAACAATACAAACAAAAATGAACAGACAAATACAAACACTGTCAGAACTGTCTGACATTAGATACTGACAAAAACTTGCAATGTACTTCACAAATACACTTATACAATCATTTTATTGATCGCAAAAAATTCTCCAAGTAGATCTCCTAGTATAACTTTATGTCCTGATAAACTGTCTCGAGGAGAACTGCTTTAGTAAATCCTTCTCTATAACTGCACTGATGCTGCCTTCATGTGCGATTTCCAGCTTCAGCGACTGGTATTTACCGTAATAACCAAACACATGAAGGCTCGAGTCAGTGGAACTCACTTTCAAAACATTCTGTGCATTTAAATAAAAAGTCTCCAAGAAAGTCAGACTTGTCATGATCAGTAACGATGATATCGTTACCTGGAAAAGGACTGGCTGGAAATCATAATGTCAGTCTGATTTAAATTAAAATGTAAACTGATGTTCAAATGTTTGAACCATGGTCACCTGCTCTAAGGGAAGCCCAGCTCTGTTCTGGGAGACTTTTGTAGGAAGAAAGCAGTGTTTAAACTGCCATACTGGAGCGCCACGAGATATTAACTCTGCAGCTGACAAACGTTTGCCCTGTTGTTTTGAAAAGATGAAAATAAAAACTGAGAGGTGATGTGCCCTTCAGCCTGACGTGGTATCATCGTGCAGCCCAGTTATATAGCGTCTCTGATCTTGTCCTGTCTGCCTTCCAGACGGGGTCATGTCCACCTGGTCTCTTGAAAACACGTCGAACTCGTCATCATCGAACAAATATAGACCTGTGGCTCAGGAGCTCGGCCGGTTCTTCTTTAGAGAGGTCATGTAAACATGAGTGAAAACAAGTCATTATGGCAGATCCTCACGTGGGACACGGTGGAACTGACAGAGCGGACCAGACTCCACCATCAAGTCTCTGAGAGGTCAGCTCCAAAGTGTTGAAAGTTCCATCTTTATCTTAGTCTGCTGAAATACAGATAAAAGGCAAGAACTATTTCACAAGAATTAAGCAATAATGCTTCTCCAGTCAGTCGGGAAACGGAAAACAATCAGTTTAAAAAGCCTCGTTCAAGCTCTGAGCCAAAGGTCCCATTAAGTTCAATAGTAAAGTGTTTTCCATCGTCTAATTAGATCAATAGTAAAGTGTTCCATCGTCCACATTAAGTCAAGAGTAAAGCTTTCCATCGTCCACATATAAGAGTCATAGTAAAGCGTTTTCCATCGTCACAATTAGAGTCAATAGTAAAGCGTTTCCATCGTCCTTCACATAGAGTCAATAGTAAATCGTTTCATCGTCCACTTAGAGTCAAATAAAGCGTTCCATCTCCACATATAGATCAAGAGTAAGCGTTTTCCATCGTCCCATTAGAGTCAATAGTAAAGCGTTCCATCGTCCACATTAGAGTCAATAGTAAAGCGTTTCCATCGTCCACATTAGAGTCAATAGTTAAAGCGTTTCCATCGTCTACATTTAGAGTCAATATAAAGCGTTTCCATCGTCACATTAGAGTAATCAATAGTTAAAGCGTTTCCATCGTCTACATAGAGTCAAAGGTAAAGCGTTTCCCATCGTCTACATTAGAGTCAATAGTAAAGGTTTCCATCGTTCCACATTAGAGTCAAATAGTCTAAAGTCGTTTCCCATCGTCTCCATTAGAGGTCAATAGATAAAGCGTTTCCATCGTCCACATTAGGTCAATATAAAGGTTTCATCGTCTACATGTAGATAGTCAAGAGTAAAGCGTTTCCATCGTCTACATTAGAGTCAAGAGTAAAGCGTTCTTCCATCGTCCACATTAAGAGTCAAGAGTCAATAAAGCGTCCATCGTTACGATTAGAGCAATTAGTAAGCGTTATCCATCGTCCCACATTAGAGTCAATAGTAAAGTGTTTCCATCGTCATACATTAGAGTCATAGTTAAGCTTTCTATCGTCCAATTAGAGTCAAAGTAAACGTTTCCATCGTCTCCATTTAGAAGTCAATAGTTAAAGCGTTTCCATCGTCCACATTAGAGTCATAGTAAAGCGTTTCCATCGTCTACCATTAGAGTCAAGAGTTAAAAGCGTTCCATCGTCTACATTAGATCAAAGAGAAAGCGTTCCATCGCTAATTAGATCAAGGTAAAGCGTTTTCACGTCTACATTAGTAGTCAAATAGTAAAGTGTTTCCATCGTCTACATTAGAGTCAATAAAAGCGGTTTCCATCGTCCACATTAGATCAATAGTTAAAGCGTTTTCCATCGTCTCCATTAGATCAATAGTAAAGGTTTCCATCGTCCCACATTAGGAGTCATAGTAAAGCGTTCCATCGTCCACATAGAGTCAAGCAGTAAAGCTTTCCACTCGTCTACATTAGAGTCAATCAGTAAAGTGTTTCCATGTCCACATTAGAGTCAAGAGTAAAGTTTTTCCATCGTCTACATTAGAGTCAATAGTAAGGTTTCCATCGTCTCATAGAGTCAATAGTAAAGCGTTCCATCGTCCACATTAGAGTCAATAGTAAAGCGTTTCCATCGTCTACATTAGAGTCAATTAGTAAAGCTTTCCTCGTCTCCATATATTTGAGTCAATAGTAAAGCGTTTCATCGTCCACATTAGAGTCAATAGTAAAGGTATTCCATCGTCCACATTAGAGTTCAACGAGTAAAGCGTTTTCCGATCGTCTTAATTAGATCATATAAAGTTTTCATCGTCTACATTAGAGTCAATGTAAAGTGTTTCCATCGTCTTACATTAGAGTCAAGAGTAAGTGTTTCCATCGTCACATTTAGAGTTCAAGAGTAAAGTGTTTCCATCGTCCACATTAGAGTCAGGTAAAGGTTTCCATCGCTACATTAGAGTCAAGAGTTAAGTGTTTCATCGTCTACACTTAAGAGTCAATAGTAAAGCGTTACCATTTCCACAATTAGAGTCAAGAGTAAAAGCGTTTCCAATGGTCTACATTAGAGTCAAGAGTAATATGTTCCATCGTCCCACATTAGAGTAAGATTAAAGCTTTCCATCTCTACATTAGAGTCAAGAGTAAGCGTTTCCATCGTCTACATTAGAGTCCAAAGAGTAAAGTTTCATCGTCGTACATTAGAGTCAGAGTAAAGTGTTTCCATCGTCTACATTAGAGTCAATAGTAAAGCGTTTCCACGTCTACATTTAGAGTCAAGAGTTTAAAGCGTTTCCATCGTTCTACATTAAGTCAATAGTAAAGTGTTTTCCATCGTCTACATTAGAGGTCAAGAGTAAAGGTTTCCATCGTCCACATTAGAGTCAAGAAGTAAGTGTTTCCATCGTCCACATTTAGGTCAAGAGCTAAAGCATTCTCCACGTCCTACATTAGGTCAGAGTAAAGTGTTTCCATCGTCTACCATTAGTCAATATGTAAAGCGATTCCATCGTTCCACATTAGAGCAAGAGTAAAGGCGTTTCCATCGTCTACATTAGAGTCAAGAGTTAAAGTGTTTCCATCCCATTCCACATTAGAGTTCAAGAAGTAAGCGTTTCCATCTCTACAATTGAGTCAAGAGTTAAAGTGTTCCATCGTCTACATTAGAGTCAAGAGTAAAGTGTTCCATCGTTCTACATTAGAGTCAATAGTTATAAAGCGTTTCCATCGTCCACATTAGAGTCAATAGTAAAGCGTTTCCATCGTTCTACATTAGAGTCACGAAGTAAAGTGTTCTTCCATCGGTCCACAATTAGAGTCAAGAGTAAAGTGTTTCCATCGTCCACATTAGAGTCAAGAGTAAAGCGTTTCCATCTCTACATTAGAGTCAATTAGTAAAGTGTTTCCATTCGTCCACATTAGAGTCAAGAGTAAAGTGTTTCCATGTCCACATTAGAGTCAAGCGAAGCGTTTCCATCGTCCAATTAGAGTCAATTAGTTAAAGTTTTCCATCTCGCCACATTGAGTAAGAGTTAAAGCGTTTCATCTTACATTAGAGTCAGAGTAAGGTTTCCTCCATCGTCCCATTAGAGTCAAGAGAAAGCGTTTCCATCGTTTCTACATTAGAGTCAATAGTAAAGTGTTTCCATCGTCCACATTAGAGTCAAAGTAAGCGTTCATCGTCCACATTAAGTCAAGATAAAGCGTTTCCATCGTCCACATTAGAGTCAATAGTAAGCGTTTCCATCGTCTACATTAGAGTCAAGAGTTAAGCGTTTCCCATCGTCCACATTAGATCAATAGTAAGCGTTTCCATCGTCTACATTAGAGTCATAGTTAAAGCGTTTCCATCGTCTCCATTAGAGTCATAGTAAAGCGTTTCCATCGTCCACTTAGAGTTCAATAGTAAAGCGTTTCCATCGTCCACAATTAGGTCCATAGTAAAGCGTTTCCATCGGTCTACATTAGATCAATAGTAAAGCGTTTCCCATCGTCTTACATTAGAAGTCAATAGGTAAAAGCGTTTCCATCGTCCACATTAGAGTCAATAGTAAGCGTTTCCATCGTCTACATTAGAGTCAAGAGTAAAGCGTTCCATCCGTCTCCATTAGAGTCAATAGTAAGCGTTTCCATCGTCACATTAGAGTCAATAGTAAAGCGTTTCCATCGTCCACTTAGAGTCAAATAGTAAAGCGTTTCATCGTCTACATTAGAGTCAATAGTAAAGCGTTTTCATCGTCCACATTAGAGTCAAAGTAAAAGCGTTTCATCGTCTCCATTAGAGTCATCAGTTTAAAGCGTTTCCATCGTCCACATTGAGTCAAGAGTAAAGCGTATTCCATCGTCACATTAGAGTCAATAGTAAACGTCCATCGTCTTACATTAGAGTCAATAGTAAGCGTTCCATCGTCCACATAGAGTCAAGAGTAAAGCGTCCATCGTCCAACATTAGAGTCATAGTTAAGCGTTTCCATCGTCTACATTAGAGTCAATAGTTAAAGCGTTTCCATCGTCCACATTAGAGTCAAGAGTAAGCGTTTTCCATCGTCCACATTTTAGAGTCAATGTAGAAGCGTTTCCATCTCCACTTAAGAGTCACTTAGTAAAGCTTTCCATCGTCCCCATTTAGAGTCAATAGTAAAGCGTTTCCATCGTCTACATTAGAGTCAATAGTAAAGCGTTTCCACGTCCCATTAGAGTCATAAGTAAAGCGTTCCATCGTCACATTAGAGTCAATAGTAAGCGTTATCCATACGTCCAACATTAGAGTCAATAGTAAAGCGTTTCCATCGTCTACATTAGAGTTCAATAGTAAAGCGTTTCCATCGTCCAATTAGAAGTCAATAGTTAAAGCGTTTTCCATGTCTCCAATTTAGAGTCAGAGTAAAGCGTTCATCGTGCTACATTAGTAGAGTCAATAGTAAGCGTTTTCATCGTCTCATTAGAGTCAAGAGTAAAAGCGTTTCCATCGCACAACATTAGAGTCAGGTAAAGCGTTTCCATGTCACATTAGAGATCAATAGTAAAGAGTTTCCTCGATCTACATTAGAAGTCAATAGTAAAGCTTTCCATCGTCCACATTAGAGTCAATAGTAAAGTTTCCAATATCCATTAGAGTCAATAGTAAGTGTTTCCATCGTCACATTCAGATCAATAGTAAAGTTTCTCCATCGTCACATTAGAGTCAATAGTTAAAGTGTTTCCATCATCGCCACATTAAGTCAAATAGTTAAAGCTTTCCATGTCCACATTATAGTCAATAGTTAAAGCGGTTTCCACGTCTACAATTAGATGCAATAGTTAGCGTTTCCATCGTCCACATTAGAGTCATAGTAACGTCACATAGAGTCTAGTAAAGCGTTTCCATCGTCCACATTAGAGTCAATAGTAAAGCGTTTCCATCGTCTACATTAGAGTCAATAGTAAAGCGTTTCCATCGTCCACATTAGAGTCAATAGTAAAGCGTTTCCATCGTCTCCATTAGAGTCAAGAGTAAAGCGTTTCCATCGTCCACATTAGAGTCAAGAGTAAAGCGTTTCCATCGTCCACATTAGAGTCAATAGTAAAGCGTTTCCATCGTCTACATTAGAGTCAATAGTAAAGCGTTTCCATCGTCCACATTAGAGTCAATAGTAAAGTGTTTCCATCGTCCACATTAGAGTCAATAGTAAAGTGTTTCCATCGTCCACATTAGAGTCAATGTAAAGTGTTCCATCATCGTCCACATTAGAGTCAATAGTAAAGCGTTTCCATCGTCCCCATTAGAGTCAAGAGTAAAGCGTTCCATCATCGTCCACATTAGAGTCAAGAGTAAAGCGTTTCCATCGTCCACATTAGAGTCAATAGTAAAGCGTTTCCATCATCGTCCACATTAGAGTCAAGAGTAAAGCGTTTCCATCGTCTACATTAGAGTCAATAGTAAAGCGTTTCCATCGTCCCCATTAGAGTCAATGTAAAGCGTTTCCATCGTCCACATTAGAGTCAATAGTAAAGCGTTTCCATCGTCCACATTAGAGTCAATAGTAAAGCGTTTCCATCGTCTACATTAGAGTCAATAGTAAAGCGTTCCATCGTCTCCATTAGAGTCAGAGTAAAGCGTTTTAATTTATTTATTAATGAAGTCGAGCCAAGATCGGGTTCAGGTGGATGTTCAGTGAATAAAAAAAAAAAGAAAAAGACAGCACTTGTTGCTAACGTAGCATATGTAGCATGAAGCTAACGTTAGGATCATGGTTAGCATTGTCTGTTATTTATCTTTAAGAGCTGTTGATCCACTCGGCTCCTCTTTATGTCTGGGTTTTGCTAAAACACAGTTAACACGATTATATTTCAGATTTTGCTAAAGATTATTTCCAGTTTTCTTTAGTTTGACCATTGTTGTAATGTTTATGTTTTCACTTCCTATTGGACACCGACAGGAAGTGACATCGAAGAAGGTAGACAATTTTAAACTGTTGCCGTGCAACCATGTTAAGTCAACGGGAAATGAATGAGTCAAACTGCTATGGAATGTTACCTTCTTTATGTCACTTCCTGTCAGCAGCTTCAAAATTTAAATAAAAATAACTTTTCTGCCCAACATTTCTTCATTAAAATTGCTGCTTCACTGAAAAAAACTGTAATTATGCAACTGATGTGATCCATCTAAATAAGTCATATTTTCATATTTTAAAATCTGTCATATGCACTTTAAGAGCAACTAAACACCAAATCCATTTTTTTTTTACTGATAAACTGTCTCAATGGGTGTCTCATAGTGTTGTCTACTGGTCCCTGACATTATTCTGACATTATAGCGCAAACATGTGTAAATCCTAACTTTGGCCTGAAAACAAATGGGTTGCGCCCCCTTCAGGGTAAACTCTGCTACTAAATTAGAATTTCCTGATTGGCTGGAGACGTGTCCACGGCCTCCACAGAACGTCATAAGCCGCACCAGCTCCACACATCGTCATCAGGTCCTGCCCATTGTCCCGCCCATTGTCCCGCCCCTGTACCTGTGGTTTATAACCAAGTCCCTCCACGTAATCAGTCTGCTGTGATTGTGCCAATGCAAAGGCCCACACACTCACCCCCACATGTCACCCCCAAACTTCAGAGACCGCCTCTTTCACGGCAATTTTTGACTTTTGTTTGTGGGCGGGGAAAGGCTTTGGCCCGTTTAGGTACTCTTTAAGTAGTGGAGTAAGTGAAGTTATATTTTATTAATCTCTCTGCATTTGACCCGTCCTCAAAGCCGCTGGACTGTAGGAGCAGAGAGCTCCAGATGTGGGACCAGGCTGATGGTCAGAAACACCTGGCTGAGGATTAACCTATTGTACATGTTTGTTTGTAAAGGTAATGGGTGAGAGAGAAGTGTTCGAACGAGTCACTTCAGTCTCTGTGGTTTCTGTTACATAAAAGTAGCTCTAAAAATGACTTTGCTTCAAGGGTTTGAGATGTAGAAAAGTGATTAGACTCGTCTTTAACTGTGAACACTGGTTTCATGAAAACAAATATATCAGGTCAGTTCCAGCAGAACGACGTCGCTAACATCACTCTCCTCATGTTGCTCTTTAGTTCCTTTGTTTTGATCCAGATTTAGTCAGTAGTAGATTTACTTTCACATTTAATAGATTGTTCTGTTTTAAAAATATCACGTTATGTAAATATTCTGACAGAACTGTTATAGGTCGTGTTCACGTGACGTCACAGCCCGTAGTTTAAACTGAGGCGTAACTATGGTAACAGATTCTAGTCTTAGTTTGTTGCTAATTCCTCTGTAATTCCTGAGACTAATTCACATGAAACAAACACAGTCCCAAAGTTTAAAGTCCTCTCTTCAGCTCAGATGAACTATGGTCTCATTATTTCCTCATGTTCTGTGTCTGCACGTTCAGCTGGGCTCATCCAAACACCTCCATGAGCCTCGACAGGACAGAAGAGAAGAACATTCTCCAAACATCAGAGCCTCCATGTTCTAAAGGCCACGCTTCAATCAAAGGAATAATAAAGATAAGACTGTGTCATTTTAGTCACATGATCAGTGATCACATGAGCTGGTGTTATCGTAGAGCTACATCAGGCTACAGAGGCGTGTTTAGCTCAGGCCAGAGCTGCAGAAAAGAGCAGGGAAAGTCCTGTCACATGTGGAGTCAGACCTGCTCAGGCCTGGAGAATATTCTCCACGATAAACTTTGGTCAGAGCTACGATTTTCTTTAAACCATTCGCACAGCTCACGATGTAACAATCCCCACGTCTGCAGTGTGACGTCAGTGTAAACCAGGCATTATGTCGCTTTTTATTAGTGATGTCATAATAATGTGATGATTTTTGTTTAGAAATATCCACTAAATGCTGTACAAACTTTGGACACTTTCCTGTAATTGCACTCAGCCGATACGGCCCATGTGTAACTCTTACACAGCAACTCCTGCAGCTTTAACATGATCAGTTAAAACACCAAACCGCCCCTACATGTATGTCTGAGTCTCATGACCTTCTGTCTGCGCCGTCGCTTCCATCGTCTCAAACGTTTTCCTCAATAAACTTCTGTAAAGTCCATGAATCCGTCTTCACTCACTAAAGAGACGCACGTCCTCCTGCTTTGGAAGCGCTGCAGTACGAGGTCAGTGAACACACAAAAAATAAATGTTTCATATCACGAACAGTGTTTCTATTCAACTGAATTAAACTACAAATAATCAAATCATCCTTTAAAGCAGAACTAAGTAACTTGTTTACTGTAATAAATCCTTTCCGTAGTCCCTCTGGGGGTAATACAAGTGTTAATGGGATGATTGGAGGGTCTTTCATCGCCCCCTGGTGTCTCTGGACAGAAAACCATGCTTGCAACTTGACTGCCACCGGGTCGGAGCCACCAATACACACTAATAGAAGGAACAGGCTAACGGGCAAAGCTAACTGCGGGCTAGCGCCGCTTTAAACAGTATTTACAGCCAAGTTGAGTGAAAATAATTATTTCCATTGTATAACTGGATGTACAATATCCCTCTCTCCCTTCGCCTTTTCTGTCAGCGTAGTATTTACTCTCCAAGACATTTAATAAGATAAAAAATCGTAACTTGCTACGACACCTGCAGTGGCGCTTATGGCTCTAGGGGCAAGAGTTACTTAGTACTGCTTTAAAAGCAGCTGTACATAATGAAATACACCACATGAGACAGATAAAGGAGTTTTATTATCCAAACACTGTTGTACATGTTTGGATGTGTCTCATATCGGGATCATGCCCTTCTGTTGTACATGTTTTGGGATGTCTCATATCGGGATCATGCCCTTCTGTTGTACATGTTTTGGGATGTCTCATATCGGGATCATGCCCTTGTTCTTCTTGCGGTCGGCCAGGGAGCGTCGGTTGTGATTGGCTCCGCGACTCTTGTTGGACTCTTTCCTCCGTCGGTCCAGGACCGTGTCCAGATTTTGGCCCTGACCTTTGGGCTGTCCCACCACGTGACGGGACGGCTCCGGCCTGAACCTGGAGAACATTTAAACACAATTTGTTTGTTTGTTTGTATTTGATGCTTTTTCAGAAGGCCTTGATTTTGCCAAATTAATGTAATGACTTTTAATGTTTATTCTAAATGAGAATAAATGAGCTGAGCCAGTGTCGAGTTCACTGCTGTAATGCTTTTTAACCACCAGATGGCACCAATACATGTCACCGACCAACACGGCGATACAACCTGGGAATGTGTTGGCGCCTGGTCACGTGACAGAGCGGCTCAACATGTCAGAGAAGCTAAACTGAAAACAGGTGAACTGTTGTACATGTTTTTGATTAACGTCTTGGTGAAAACCTTCCTTCTGTGGCCTTTGTTTAGTTCAGTCGTAGAGCTGTTTTGGCCTGGTTTACATGTGGTTTAGGCCTTTAGTGAGGGTCTCTTTACCCTCTCCACATGTGTGTGTTAGTCTCTTTACCCTCTCCACAGGTGTGTGTTAGTCTCTTTACCCTCTCCTCGCGCGCGCGGGTCTCTTTACCCTCTCCTCATGTGCGAGTCTCTTACCCTCTCCTCGCGCGCGAGTCTCTTTACCCTCTCCTCACGTGCGAGTCTCTTTACCCTCTCTCACGTGTTAGTGAGGTCTCTTACCCTCTCCTCACGTGTTAGTGAGGGTCTCTTTACCCTCTCCACATGTGCGAGTCTCTTTACCCTCTCCTCGCGCGCGCCGTCTCTTACCTCTCTCATGTGCGAGTCTCTTACCCTCTCCTCATGTGCGAGTCTCTTTACCCTCTCCTCGCGCGCGCCGGTCTCTTACCCTCTCCTCACGTGCGAGTCTCTTTACCCTCTCCTCACGTGCGAGTCTCTTACCCTCTCCTCACGTGCGAGTCTCTTTACCCTCTCCTCACGTGCGAGTCTCTTTACCCTCTCCACATGTGTGTGTTAGTCTCTTTACCCTCTCCTCACGTGCGAGTCTCTTTACCCTCTCCTCACGTGCGAGTCTCTTTACCCTCTCCTCACGTGCGAGTCTCTTTACCCTCTCCTCACGTGTTAGTGAGGGTCTCTTTACCCTCTCCACATGTGCGAGTCTCTTTACCCTCTCCTCACGTGCGAGTCTCTTTACCCTCTCCTCACGTGCGAGTCTCTTTACCCTCTCCTCATGTGCGAGTCTCTTTACCCTCTCCTCACGTGTTAGTGAGGGTCTCTTTACCCTCTCCACATGTGCGAGTCTCTTTACCCTCTCCTCGCGCGCGCCGGTCTCTTTACCCTTCCTCACGTGCGAGTCTCTTTACCCTCTCCTCACGTGCGAGTCTCTTACCCTCTCCTCATGTGCGAGTCTCTTTACCCTCTCCTCACGTGTTAGTGTTAGTCTCTTTACCCTCTCTTGTGCTGCATAGCGGCCCGCCTCGCCTCTGCTCTCTCTCGCAGCACGGCCGGATCCTGCACAAACTGGTCCCGGTGGACGTTATTCTGAAACAGAAGAACTCAGTTTAGTTTATGGTAAAACAGCTGGACTTGAATGAAAAGAAGAGTCTTTAATGTACTGGAGTTTGAGTCACAAGTCTGTTCATGTTTGTAGAGTTAGTCCCTTTAGTTGGATCATTAGAAACACAGGTGTAAAGGTTCACCTGAGCAGCTCGCTCTCTCCCGCCTCCTCCTCACTCTCCTCCTCTTCCTCTGCTCTCTGTCCCTGACGGAGGATCTGAGGGACGGTGAAGGGCCTGCAGGAGAGCACAGGTTCAGCTGATCCATCTGTGAGGATGTCTCTTTAGGGGAACTTACCTCCACCTGAGCAGACTGTCCTGGTCCCGGTCGTTGGCTCCCACCTGGTTGATGTCGTAAGTGTCGTCGTACTCGTCCTCATAGTCCAAACTGTCCCCCCCGTCCCCAGGTTCCACCGGGATCTCGTCCACCACCGTCTCGTACGAAAGGTAACGTGATTTCTGATCCGCGATGTGCTGCTTATCGTTCAGCAGCTCACGGGCGCTCTCCCTTTCCTGCAAACAAGACACTTTAAATCTGTCCGGGACAAATCAGACAAAACAATACAAACAAAATGAACAGACCAAATACAAACACTGTCAGAACTGTCTGACATTAGATACTGACAAAAACTTGCAATGTACTTCACAATACACTTATACAATCATTTTATTGATCGCAAAAAATTCTCCAAGTAGATCTCCTAGTATAACTTTATGTCCTGATAAACTGTCTCGAGGAGAACTGCTTTAGTAAATCCTTCTCTATAACTGCACTGATGCTGCCTTCATGTGCGATTTCCAGCTCAGCGACTGGTATTTACCGTAATAACAAACACATGAAGGCTCGAGTCAGTGGAACTCACTTTCAACACATCTGTGCATTTAAATAAAAAGTCTCCAAGAAAGTCAGACTTGCTCATGATCAGTAACGATGAGTGATCGTTCACCTGGAAAAGGACTGGTGGAAATGATAATGTTTCAGTCTGATTTAAATTAAATGTAAACGGTGATGTTCAAATGTTTGAACCCATGGTCACCTGCCTCTAAGGAAGCCCAGCTATGTTCTGGGAGACTTTTGTGAGGAAGAAAGACAAGTGTTTAAAACTGCCATACTGGAGCGCCACGAGATATTAACTCTGCAGCGTGACAAACGTTTGCCCTGTTGTTTTGTAAAGATGAAAATAAAAACTGAGAGCCTGATGTGCCCTTCAGCCTGACGTGGTATCATCGTGCAGCTCCAGTTTATATCAGCGTCTCTGCAGTGACGTTCGTACCTTCTGCCCTTCCAGACGCGGGTCATGTCCACCTGGTCTCTTCGAAACACGTCGAACTCGTCATCATCGAACACATTAGACCTGTGGCTCAGGAGCTCGGCCGGTTCTTCTTTAGGAGGTCTGTAAACATGATGAAAACAAGTCATTATGGGCAGATCCTCACGGTGGGACACGTGGAACTGACAGAGCGGACCAGACTCCAACCATCAACGTCTCTGAGAGGTCCAGCTCCAAAGTGTTGAAAGTTCCATCTTTATCTTAGTCTGCTGAAATAACAGATAAAAGGCCAAGAACTATTTCACAAGTAATTAGAGCAATAAATGCTTCTCCAGTCAGTCGGGAACGGAAAACAATCAGTTTAAAAAAGCCTCGTTCAAAGCTCTGAGGCCAAAGGTCCCATTAGAGTCAATAGTAAAGTGTTTCCATCGTCTACATTAGAGTCAATAGTAAAGTGTTTCCATCGTCCACATTAGAGTCAATAGTAAAGCGTTTCCATCGTCCACATTAGAGTCAAGAGTAAAGCGTTTCCATCGTCCACATTAGAGTCAATAGTAAAGCGTTTCCATCGTCTCCATTAGAGTCAATAGTAAAGCGTTTCCATCGTCTAATTAGAGTCAATAGTAAAGCGTTTCCATCGTCTACATTAGAGTCAATAGTAAAGCGTTTCCATCGTCTCCATTAGAGTCAATAGTAAAGCATTTCCATCGTCTCCATTAGAGTCAATAGTAAAGCGTTTCCATCGTCTACATTAGAGTCAATAGTAAAGCGTTTCCATCGTCCACATTAGAGTCAATAGTAAAGCGTTTCCATCGTCTACATTAGAGTCAATAGTAAAGCGTTTCCATCGTCTACATTAGAGTCAATAGTAAAGCGTTTCCATCGTCTCCATTAGAGTCAATAGTAAAGCGTTTCCATCGTCCACATTAGAGTCAATAGTAAAGCGTTTCCATCATCTACATTAGAGTCAATAGTAAAGCGTTTCCATCGTCTCCATTAGAGTCAATAGTAAAGTGTTTCCATCGTCCACATTAGAGTCAATAGTAAAGCGTTTCCATCGTCTACATTAGAGTCAATAGTAAAGCGTTTCCATCGTCTACATTAGAGTCAATAGTAAAGCGTTTCCATCGTCTACATTAGAGTCAATAGTAAAGCGTTTCCATCGTCTCCATTAGAGTCAATAGTAAAGCGTTTCCATCGTCTACATTAGAGTCAATAGTAAAGCGTTTCCATCGTCTACATTAGAGTCAATAGTAAAGCGTTTCCATCGTCTCCATTAGAGTCATAGTAAAGCGTTCCATCGTCCCATTAGAGTCAAGTAAAGCGTTTCCATCGTCCATTAGAGTCAATAGTAAAGCGTTTCCATCGTCCCATTAGTCAATAGTAAAGAGTCAATAGTTAAAAGCGTTCCATCGTCACATTAGGAGTCAATAGTAAAGCGTTTCCATGTCTCCATTAGATCAATAGTAAAAGCGTTTCATCGTCCACATTTAGAGTCCAATAGTAAGTGTTTCTCGTCTACATTAGAGTCAATAGTAAAGTGTTTTCCTCGGTCCCACATTAGGATCAATATAAAGTGTTTCCTCGTCTACATTAGGTCAATAGAAAGCGTTTCCATCGTTCTACATTAGAGCAATAGTTAAAGTGTTCCCATCTCCACATTAGAGTCAATAGTAAATGTTTCATCGTTCCACATTAGAGTCAAGAGTAAAGCGGTTTCCATCATCGTCACATTAGAGTCAAGAGTAAAGCGTTATCCATCGTCCACATTAGAGTCAATAGTTAAGGCTTTCATCGTCTCCATTAGAGTCAAGAGTTTAAACGTTTCCATTCATCGTCCACATTAGAGTCAATAGTTAAAGCGTTTCATCGTCTCCATTAGAGTCAATAGTAAAGTGTTTCCATCGTCTCCATTAGAGTCATAGTTAAGCTTTCCATCGTCTCCATTAGAGTCAATTAGTAAGTGTTCCATCGTCTCCATTAGAGTTCAATAGTAAAGTGTTTCCATCGTTCTCATTAGAGTCAATAGTAACAGCGTTTCCATGCGTTCCTTAGAGTCAATATTAAAGTGTTTCCATCGTCTCCATAGAGTCAATTAGGTAAAGTTGTTTCCATCCGTCTCCATTAGAGTCAATAGTAAAGCGTTTCATCGTCTCCATAGAGTCAATAGTTAAAAGCGTTTCCATCGTTCCACATTAGAGTCAAGAAGTAAACGATTCCATCATCGATCCACATAGAGTCAATAGTAAGTGTTTCCATCGTCTACATTAGAGTCAATAGTAAAGTGTTTCCATTCCACATTAGAAGTTCATTAGTTAAAGCGTTCCATCGTCTACATAGAGTTCAATAGTAAGTGTTTCCATCGTCCACATTAGAGTCAAGAGTAAAGCGTTTCCATCATTCGTCCACATTAGAGTCAATAGTAAAGTTCCATCGTCTACATTAGGTCAATAGTAAATGTTTTCCATCGTCACATTAGAGTCAATAGTTTAAAGCGTTTTCCATCCTCCATTAGAGTCAATAGTAAACGTTTTCCATCGTCCACATTAGAGTCAATAGCTAAAAGCGTTTCCATCGTCTCCATTAGAGGTCAAGAGTAAAGCGTTTCCATCGTCTCATTAGAGTCAAAGAGTAAAGCGGTTTCCATCATAGTCCACAATTAGATCAATAGTAAAGCGTTTCCATCGTCTCCATTAGAGTCAAGAGTAAAAGCGTTTTCCATCGTCTCCCTTAGATTCAAGAGTAAAGCTTTCATCGTCTACATTAGAGTCAAGAGTAAAGCGTTCCAATCATCGTCCACATTAGAGTCATAGTTTAAGCGTTTCCTCGTCTACATTAGAGTCATAGTAAGTGTTTTCCATCCGTCCACATTAGAGTCAATAGTAAAGCGTTTCCATCGTCTCCATTAGAGTCAATAGTTAAGCGTTTCCATCGGCCACATAGAGTCAATAGTAAGCTTTCCATCGTCTCCATTAGAGTCAGAGTTAAAGCGTTTTCCATCGTCTCCATTAGAGTCAAGAGTAAACGTTTCCATCATCGTCCACATTAGAGTCAAATAGGTAAAGCTGTTTCCATCGTCTTCCATTAGATGTCAAGAGTAAGCGTTCCATCGTCTCCTTAGAGTCAAGAGTAAAGCTTTCTCGTCTAACATTTTGAGTCAAGAAGTAAAGCGTTCCATCATCGTCCACATTTAGAGTTAATATAAAGCGTTTCCATCGTCTACTTGAGTCATAGTAAGTGTTTCATCGTCCACATTAGAGTCAATAGTAAAGCGTTTCCATCTCTCCTTAAGAGTCAATTAGTAAAGTGTTTCCTATCGTCTACCATTTAGAGTCAATTAGTTTAAAAGCGTTTCATCGTCCACATTAGAGTCAATAGTAAAGTGTTCCATCGTCCCATTAGAGTCAATAGTAAAGTTTCCACGTCCCACATTAGAGCAAGAGTAATTAAGCGTTTCCTCATCGTCCACATTATAGAGTCAATAGTTAAAAGCGTTTCCATCGTTCCACATTAGAGTCAATAGTTTAAAGCGTTTCCTCGTCCACATTAGAGTCAAGAGTTAAAGCGTTTCCATCGTCCACATTAAGTCAATAGTAAAGTGTTTCCATCGTCCACATTAGAGTCAAGAGTAAGCGTTTCCATCGTCACATTTAGAGTCAATTAGCTAAAGTGTTTTCCATCGTCCACATTAGAGTCAAGAGTAAGCGTTTCCATTCGTCTTACATAGAGTCAATAGTAAAGCGTTTCATCGTTCTACATTAGAGTCAGAGTTTAAGCTTTTCATCGTCCACATTAGATCAAGAGTAAAAGCGTTTCCATGTCTACATTAGAGTCAATAGTTTAAAGCGTTTCCATCGTTTCCACATTAGAGGTCAAGAGTAAAGCGTTTCCATCGTCTACTTAGAGTCAATAGTAAAGCGTTCCATCGTCTACATTAGATCAAGGAGTAAAAGCGTTTCCATCGTCTACATTAGAGTCAATAGTAAAGCGTCATCGTCCCCATTAGAGTTCAAGAGTAAAGCGTTTCCATCGTCCACATTTAGAGTCAAGAGTAAAAGCGTTTCCATCGTTCCACATTGAGTCAATAGTAAAGCGTTTTCATCGTCCACATTAGAGTCAAGAGTAAAGCGTTTTCCATCGTCCACATTAGAGTCAATAGTAACGTTTCCATGCGTCTACATTAGAGTCAATAGTAAAGCTTTCCATCGTCTACACATTAGAGTCAATAGTAAAGCGTTTCCATCGTCACATTAGAGTCAATAGTAAAGCGTTTCATCGTCTACATTAGAGTCAGGAGTAAAGCGTTTCCATCGTCTCATTAGAGTCAATAGTAAGCGTTTCCATCGTCCACATTAGAGTCAAGAGTAAATCGTTTCCATCGTCCACAAGAGTTCAAGATTAAGCGTTTCCATCGTCTCCATTAGAGTTCAAGGAGTAAAGCGTTTCCATCGTCTCCAATTTAGAGTCAATAGTAAGGTTTTCCATCGTCTCATTAGACGTCAAGAGTAAAGCGTTTCCATCGTTCTCCATTAGAGTCAAGAAGTAATCGTTTCCATGTCTCCATTAGAGTCAAGAGTAAAAGCGTTTCCATCGTCTCCATTAGAGTCAATAGTAAAGCGTTTCCATCGTCTACATAGAGTAAGAGTAAGCGTTTCCATGTCTACATTAGGATCAATAGTAAAGCGTTTCCCATCGTCTACATTTAGAGTAAGAAGTAAAGCGTTTCATCGTCCACATTAAGTCAATAGTAAAGCGTTTCCATCGTCTTACATTAGAGTCAATAAGTTTAAAGCGTTTCCATCGTCTACATTAGAGTCAATAGTAAAGCTTTCCATCGTCTACATTAGAGTCAAGAGTAAAGCGTTTCCATCGTCACATTAGAGTCAAGAGATAAAGCGTTTCCATCGTCTACATTAGAGTCAATAGTAAAAGCGTTTCCATCGTCCACATTAGGGTCAATAGTAAAGCGTTTCCATCGTTCTACCATTAAGTCAATAGTAAAGCGTTTCCATCGGTCTAACATTAAGTCAATAGTAAAGCGTTTCCATCGTCCCACATTAGAGTCAATAGTAAAGCGTTTCCATCGTTCACATTAGAGTCATAGTAAAGCGTTTCCATCGTTCCACATTAGAGTCAATAGTAAAGCGTTTCCATCGTCTACTTAGAGTCATAGTAAAGCGTTTCCATCGTCTACATTGTAGAGTCAATAGTAAAGCGTTTCCATTCGTCCACATTAGAAGTCAATAGTAAAGCGTTTCCATCGTTCTACATTAGAGTCAATAGTTAAAGCGTTTCCATCGTCTACATGAGAGTCAATTAGTAAACGTTTCCCATCGTCCACATTAAGTCAATAGTTTTAAGCGTTTCCTCGTCTACATTAGAGTCAATAGAAAAGCGTTCCATCGTCCACATTAGAGTCAATAGTTTTAAGCGTTTCCATCTTCTACATTAGAGTCAAGCTCAAGCCGTTTCCATCGATTCCCCATTAGAGTCAATAGTAAAGGCGTTTCCATCGTCTACATTAGAGTCAAGAGTAAAAGCGTTTCCAGTCGGTCCACATTAGTCAATAGTAAAGCGTTTCATCGTCTAACATTAGAGTCAATAGTATAAAGCGTTTCCATCGTCTACATTAGAGTCAATAGTAAAGCGTTCCATCGGTCCAACATTAGAAGTCAATAAGTAAAGCGTTATCCATCGTTCTACATTAGAGTCAAGCTCAGCGTTTCCATAGTTCCCCATTAGGGTCATAGTAAAGTTCATCGTTACATTAGAAGTCAAGAGTAAAGGTTTCCATCGTCCACATTAGAGTCAATAGTAAAGCGTTTCCCATCGTCTACATTAGAGTTCAATAGTAAGCTTTCCATCGTCCACATTAGAGTTCAAATATTAAAGCGTTTTCCATCGTCTACATAGACAGTCAAGAGTAAAGCTTTCCATCGTCTCATTAGAGTCAATAGTTAAAGCGTTTCCATTCGTCCCGATTAGAGTCAATAGTAAAGCGTTTCCATCGTCTACATTAGAGTCAAGAGTAAAGCGTTTCCATCGTCCACATTAGATCAAGAGTAAAGCGTTCCATCGTCTACATTAGGTCAATAGTAAAGCGTTTCCATCGTCTCCATTAGAGTCAAGAGTAAAAGCGTTTCCATCGTCCACATTAGAGTCAATAGTAAAGCGTTTCCATCGTCCACATTAGGAGTCAATAGTAAAGCGTTTCCATCGTTCTACATTAAAGTCAAGGAGTTAAGCGTTTCCATCGTCTACATAGAGTCAATAGTTAAAGCGTTTTCCATCGTCCTCCATTAGAGTCAGAGTTAAAGCGTTTCCATCGTCTCCATTAGAGTTTCAATAGTAAAGCGTTTCCATCGTCTCCATTAGTCAATAGTTAAAGCGTTTCCATCGTCTACATTAAGAAGTCCAATAGTTTAAAGCGTTTCCATCGTCTCCAATTAGAGTCAAGAGTTAAAGCTTCCATCGTCTCCATTAGAGTCAATAGTTTTAAAGCTTTCCACTCTCCATTAGTCAATAGTAAGCGTTTCCATCGTCTACATTAGAGTCAATAGTAAAGCGTTTCCATCGTCTACATTAGAGTCAATAGTAAAGCGTTTCATCGTCTCCATTAAGTCAATAGTAAAGCGTTTCCATCGTCTCATTTTAGAGTCAATAGTATAAAGCGTTTCCATCGTCCACATTAAGAGTCAATAGTAAAGCGTTTCCATCGTTACAATTAGAGTCAATAGTAAAGCGTTCCATCGTCTACATTTAGGTCAATAGTAAAGCGTTTTCCATCGGTCACATTAGAGTCAATAGTAAAGCGTTTCCATCGTCACATTAGAGTCAAGAGTAAAGCGTTTCCATCGTCTCCATAGAGTTCAAGAGTAAAGCGTTTCCATTCGTCTCCATTAGAGTCAATAGTTAAAGCGTTTCCTCGTCTCCATTAGAGTCAAGAGTAAAGCGTTTCCATCCGTCTACATAGAGTCAATAGAAAGCGTTTCCATTGTCTCCATTAGAGTTCAAGAGTAAGCGTTTCCATCGTCTCCATTGAGTCAAAAGAGTAAGCGTTTCCATCGTTCTAATTAGAGTCCAATAGTTAAAGCGTTTCATTGTCTCCCTTAGAGTCAGAGTTTAAAGCGTTTCATCGTCACATTAGAGTCAGAGTAAAGCGTTTCCATTGTCTCCATTTAGGTCAAGAGTAAAGGTTTCCATTCGTCTACCATTAGATCAATAGTAAAGCGTTTTCCATCGTCTACATTTGAGTCAATAGTTAAGCGTTTCCATCGTTCCACATTAGAGTCAAGAAGTTGTAAAGCGAGTTTCCATCGTCACATTAGAGTCAATAGTAAAGCGTTTCCATCGTCCACATTAGAGTCAAGAGTAAAAGCGTTTCCATCGTCCACATTAGGTCAAGAGTAAAGCGTTTCCATCGTTACATTAGAGTCAATAGTTTAACGTTTCCATCGTCCACATTAGAGTCAGAAGTTAAAAGGTTTCCATCGTCCACATTAGGTCAAAAATGAGTTAAACGGTTTCCATCGTTCCAACTTAGAGTAAAAAGAAAGTAAAGCGTTTCCATCGTCTCCATTAAGTCAATAGTAAAGCTTTCCATCGTTCCACATAGATCAGAGTAAAGCGTTTCCATCGTCTACATTAGAGTCAATAGTAAAGCGTTATCCATCGTCCACATTAGATTCAATAGTAAGCGTTTCCATTGTCTCCATTAAGTTCAAGAGTAAAGGCGTTTCCATCGTCCACATGAGTAAAGAGTAAAGCGTTTCCATCGTCTACATTAGAGTCAATAGTAAAGCGTTTCATCTCTACATTAGAGTCAATAGTAAAGCGTTTCCATCGTCCACATTAGAGTCAGGAGTAAGCGTTTCCACGTCCAATAGAGTCAATAGTTAAAAGCGTTTCATCCGTTCTACATTAGAGTCAATATGTAAAGCAGTTTCCATCGTCTACATAGATTCCAATAGTAAGCGTTTCCACGTCTCCATTAGAGTCAAAGTAAAAGCTTCCATCGTCACATTAGAGTTCTAGTTTTAGTTTTAGTTGTTAGTTTATTTATTTGTTTTGAGCAGTTAACCTGCTCAAAGGGAGTAGGCTGAAGCCAAAGGCTTATAAGCGCCCACCCAAAATAAAAATAGTAACATTACATTAATATTACAAGGTAGCAAATCATAAACAAAGGAACATAGGGCAAAGTAACAATAAATGATGAAGAATAAGACAAAAACAACAGCAAAATAAAGAACAAAAGAATGTGCTACTTTTATGTTATAAAGGTGCATTCATACATATTATACTCTGAGATCTTGCTACTTCCCAGTTGTCATTACTATCCTCAATATAATTTAATTTGGGTTTAATTATCATTAATTATCATTATTAAGGAGAGACCAACAGGCCCGGTTTGAACCGTGAGGCCGTCCTTCCGTGGACCCACCACCTGCAGAAGGAGCCATGGGGGCCGGTGCTATGTGACCTGGGCAGCTCCAACAGCCCCCACGACCCGCAACGGACAAGTGGAAGAAAATGGATGGATGGATGGATCATTATTAAAGGTGCATTAATACATATTATATTCTGAGATCTTGCTACTTCCCAGTTGTCAATACCATCCTTAATATAATTTAATTTGGGTTTATTTATCATTATTATTATATTTGTTTAATTGAGTTATATGTGAAGTGTGATGTAAGCCCTGCATAATGAGGTGCATTAAAAAGCCAGGTGTAGAACGGGCCAGTTGAAGAGGGCAGTAACTCCCCCTCAACAAACCCCCACCCAGCTGCCCTAACAGCTGATTTTGTAGATGATGTTCCTATGCTGAGTGGTGCATTAAAAGACAAGGTTTTGAGCCCGTTGGAGGGTCCCTCTCAACAGATTCATAACTTGCCTACCTAATTCTCAATTGTAAATTTGAGCAATAGAATGACAACCGTTCCAAGCAGCAACACTCTTCCTTGATTATAGATAATTGATCCTACTGCGCCTCCTAGTGGCAACACATTTCTTGTTCTCTGTATATTTCAAAAGTCTTTTGTTTGTATTATATTTGAACAGGTTGATATTTGGACTTCGTTTCAACTCCATTTCCAGTTTATTCCACAATTGTACACCATAACTGTTGGGCTAAAACTTTTCAAAGTTGAGCTATGTTTCTGAGTCCTAAAGTTTAATTCGTCACGTAATTCATAACAACCAGTACGTTCTTGGAACCTTCTTTGTATTTGGCCTGGTAACAGTTTGTATCTTGCTTTGTATAACATCTGTACAGTTTGGAACTCAACAATGTCACAGAACTTCATGATCTTTGATTTTAAAATAATGAGTTTGTGTGGTCCAAAAACCCAACTTTATGAATTACTCGGATAGCTCTTTTTGCAACAATACTATGGTTTTAATGTGTTTTATAAGTACTACCCCAAACCACAGTACAATAATATAAATATGGCAAAATCAGAGAACAGTATAAGATATGTAGAGCTTTGATGTTTAAAATGTGCTTTGCTTTTGCTATTACTGAAATGCTTCTAGAAATTTTCGTAGATATATATTTAATATGAGCTTTCCAAGTAATTCTGTCATCTATAATAAACTCCAAGGAATTTGATTTCATGCACTCGCTCTATGACAACACCCTCTATCTGAATTGCTTCCTGAGCATTGGAATTACAGTTGCCAAATATCATCATTTTGCTTTTACTCAGATTTAGAGATAATTTATTTTGTTTGAACCACTTATTGACACTTTTGAGTTCCAAGTTAACAATCCGACACAGTTGCTGTAAGTCGTCACCTGATGCAAAATATTTGTATCGTCAGCAAACAAGATAAATTTAAGTACTTGAGACGTTTTACAAATGTCGTTAATGTACATATTAAACAATTTTGGGCCCAGAATGGAACCTTGAGGTAAATCACACACAATTTGTCGACAACTCGACTGATAATCACCTATTTTCACACATTGTTTCTATTTTTTTAAATAACTGGTAACCCACTGTAGAGCTACCCCCCTAATCCCATAATGTTCTAGTTTATTAATTAGTATATCATAGTTTATTGTATCAAACGCTTTACTCAGGTCAATAAATAACCCTATTGCATATTTCTTGTTATCTACAGCATTAGTTATTTCTTCAATTATATCAAAGAGAGCGTGTGAAGTTGAGTCAAGAGTAAAGCGTTTCCATCGTCTACTACATTAGAGTCAATTAGTAAAGTGTTTCCATCGTCTACATTAGAGTCAATAGTAAAGCGTTTCCATCGTCACATTAGAGTCAATAGTAAAGTTTCATCGCTCCATTAGAGTCAATAGTAAAGCGTTTCCATGTCACATTAGAGTCAATAGTAAAGCGTTTCATCGTCTACATTAGAGTCAATAGTAAAGCGTTTCCATCGTCCACATTAGAGTCAATAGTAAAGCGTTTCCATCGTCTCCATTAGAGTCAATAGTAAAGCGTTTCCATGTCTACATTAGAGTCAATAGTAAAGCGTTTCCATCGTCACATTAGAGTCAATAGTAAAGCGTTTCCATCGTACATTAGAGTCAATAGTAAAGCGTTTCCATCGTCTCATTAGCAATGTAGGAGTCAATAAGTATAAAGCGTTTCCATCGTCTCCATTAGAGTCAATAGTAAAGCGTTTCCATCGTCTACATTAGAGTCAATAGTAAAGCGTTTCCATCGTCTACATTAGAGTCAATAGTAAAGCGTTTCCATCGTCTCATTAGAGTCAATAGTAAAGCGTTTCCATCGTCTACATTAGAGTCAATAGTAAAGCGTTTCCATCGTCTACATTAGAGTCAATAGTAAAGCGTTTCCATCGTCTCCATTAGAGTCAATAGTAAAGCGTTTCCATTGTCTACATTAGAGTCAATAGTAAAGCGTTTCCATCGTCTACATTAGAGTCAATAGTAAAGCGTTTCCATCGTCCACATTAGAGTCAATAGTAAAGCGTTTCCATCGTCCACATTAGAGTCAATAGTAAAGCGTTTCCATCGTCTCCATTAGAGTCAAGAGTAAAGCGTTTCCATCGTCTACATTAGAGTCAATAGTAAAGCGTTTCCATCGTCCACATTAGAGTCAATAGTAAAGCGTTTCCATCGTCCACATTAGAGTCAATAGTAAAGCGTTTCCATCGTCTCCATTAGAGTCAATAGTAAAGCGTTTCCATCGTCTCATTAGAGTCAATAGTAAAGCGTTTCCATCGTCTACATTAGAGTCAATAGTAAAGCGTTTCCATCGTCTACATTAGAGTCAATAGTAAAGCGTTTCCATTGTCTACATTAGAGTCAATAGTAAAGCGTTTCCATGTCTACATTAGAGTCAATAGTAAAGCGTTTCCATCGTCTACATTAGAGTCAATAGTAAAGCGTTCCATGTCTACATTAGAGTCAATAGTAAAGCGTTCCATGTCTACATTAGAGTCAATAGTAAAGCGTTTCCATCGTCTACATTAGAGTCAATAGTAAAGCGTTTCCATCGTCCACATTAGAGTCAATAGTAAAGCGTTTCCATCGTCCACATTAGAGTCAATAGTAAAAGCGTTTCCATCGTCCACATTAGAGTCAATAGTAAAGCGTTTCCATCGTCCACATTAGAGTCAATAGTAAAGCGTTTCCATCGTCTACATTAGAGTCAATAGTAAAGCGTTTCCATCGTCTACATTAGAGTCAATAGTAAAGCGTTTCCAGCAGTTACCTGGGCAGGGCGCGGTCCAGGGCGCTCAGAGCCGGGCTCAGACGTTCCTCTAAGATGTTGTTGATCACTAACTCAGAGTTGTAGTCGTATTCCTCCAGACAGGCCAACAGGAAGCCTTCGCCCAGATCAGGCAGAAGGTCCCGGACAGAGGAGAGGAGAGAGTCCAGCTCGGCACTGCTCAGACACACCTGAGAACACAAACACACACTGTCAGTAATATCTTTACTTTAACTCAGCTCCGACTGCTCACTTACAGTTTTCTTTTGAGCTCCGTCACAGTGATGCGTGGCTTCACTGGCAGAGCTGAGAGCTGCTTCAGGCTGGGACTTGTTCCACTGTTTGACTTCATACTTTGGGAGTGTTGGCCCCGGTCTCCTCGGCCCGGCTCCGTCCACAGCGCTCTGCACACCCTGCAGCAGGTACGACGTCCTGTCTCGTCACTGGACACTTCAGGTTTAGGAAACACTTTGGAGAAGAGAACAGTAGAACCTACCCAAGCAGCCGCACAGTAGAACACAGGATACTCAGATGGTTGTAGCTGGTCAGCTGCAGGACCACCTGCTCACAAACTCTTTAGAAGAGAAATTCCAGTCTGGTTTCTGTCTGGCTCACAGTTCAGAGACAGCCCTGGTCAGGGTCACCAAGACCTCAAACAAAACACTGGCCTGTCTGGAACTGTTCAAATCATTCCTGACAGGTAGAGCTGAGTTTGTGGCCCTGGGGCCAAATCACAGCCTCACACTGTCACCTGTGGGATCCCCCAGGGGTCAGTTCTTGGCCTCACCCTTTTCAACATCTACACGCTCCGCCTGGGTCACATCATGCGATGTCAATGATACTCAGCTCTACCTGGGCACTGATCCCACCTCCACACCCGCTTCTCTACCATCCCTCGCAGCCTGGAGGAGACATGGATGGCAGAACATTTTGCCTCTCTCCACCAGCTTCAACCCTGCACCATCACAAGAATTGCACTGTCCAGTTTCACCATCTCTCTCTCTCTCGCTCCGCCTCTCTCCAACAAAAAGAGATGGGAAAAAAAAGTCCAAAAAATGACCGCAACACAGCAAGAACGCCAGGAAAAAGATCCATAAAGCCCCAGAGGGTTAACACTAACCCTCTGGGGCTAAGCCTAACTAGAGAAATGCGCTCCGTTAAGGCGGGGGTTAAGAGGTTAAAGCCACCGTCACATGTTATATAGAAATAAGAGGATACAGGAGGGGGAAGGCCTGCTGTAAGAGGCTGACGTCGTCTGCGATGGGAAACTGCTCGTTGTAATCGGACACAAATCTGCAAAAACAAAACTGTTACAGACGTCACTTTGATGCACCGACTCCAGGAGGTTTTACCTTTTGTCGGGTAAGAAGGAGGTGAAGTTGTGGAGCAGCTCCTCAGCACACTTCTGTATGTTGTCTCCCCTGTTCAGGAAAACAGACTCAGTATTTAGAAGCTCCACTTTAGAAATGTCTGAAAGGATCTGTTCATTACTTTGATATTATTATTTAGTGCTTTTTAATGTCCAGCAGAACTCCCGATACGAGAACATTATACAAGACACTTTGAGATCGTGAATTATGCTTAAAGGTAATACAAATGTACGAAAGATGAATCCATTATTTCATAGATAAAGTCTGAAGTAACAGCAGTTTGTTTTAGTGGTTTCTGTGAAAAGCGTCTGTTTGTTCAAAGTTCACTGGGCCTCATCACGTTTGTTCTTAGTGACGTCTTAAGGAGGTTTTTATTCACTAAACTTGTTCTTAGCTGAAAGCGAGAACAGTCAGGTCGACTCTTACAGTTCTGTGACGATCTGCTCCTGAGGGAACAACATTCTGAGTCAGATATATTTGTACAGATTAAATCATGTATTAATTAATTCCAGAATGTAAATATAATTATAATAAATAATGAGAGCAAAGTGGCCCAGAGGTTTAGGAGGCTCCTGGAGCGCGAGACGCCGATGGCTTTTATTCTTTTGGGGTTTTGTAGGTTATTCGTTTTGGATTCGTGTTTTGTCATTCATTTCTCCTCTGGCAGACAGTGGCACGCTGCACTTTTTGTCCTTATATGGTGAAAGAGGCGGAGACATATGCTAATCAGTCCTCACAAGCACGCGATTCCACTCTGGGATTCACCGACTTCAGACACAAAAGATTTTCCTTAAAGGAACAGGCCAGTGTTTTCCATACTAAGCTCTGTTCTTCCCTGAGCTTAGACGAGTTGATTCGTACCTGTCTGGTCTTTGTGTCCGTGGAAGAGCTCGGTCGCTTCTAACTTCACCCCGTTTGGAGCTATAGGAATATGCTGGGAGAGGCCAAATGCTAACAGCATCTTTGGTCGTTTTGCATGACTGAGCGCACGCACAAAGACCAGACAGGTACGTATCAACTCGTCTAAGCTCAGGTAAGAACATTTCTCAGTCTGGAAAAACGGTGGCCTGTTCCTTTAAGAGCACGGGGCGAATCAGGCGCAGTTTCCTCACACTGCCTTCGTAAGAGCGGATTTAAAGAAGTTTAAGAAGACGTTCATGAAGCCCAGTATTCTCCTGACGCAGAGGGAAGGATCATTTGAACACAGGATCTTTGACAGTGAGTGAAGTCTCCTCGTTACAGCTGTGGACTTCATGATCCACGTTTATAGAGATAAGAGTCTGACAAGGATCAGGCACGTGCAGAACCTCAGGGCAAGTTACATAATGAGGTGTAATGACTCACCCTTCCAGAATGGGCTGGAGGCAGACGTGGTGTAAGAGCAGGTGAGCAGTGTCCACCATCCTCCGACACGAATGAGACAACCTGAGCCACAACTCCATCTGCAGCCTGGAACACAAGACACAACTCAGCCACAACTCAGCCACAACTCAGCCACAACTCCATCTGCAGCCTAAAACACAAGACACAACTCAGCCATAACTCCATCTGCAGCCTGGAACACAAGACACAACTCAGCACAACTCAGCCACAACTCCATCTGCAACCTGGAAACAAGACACAACTCAGCCATAACTCCATCTGCAGCGGAACACAAGAACAATCAGACACAACTCCATCTGCAGCCTGAAACACAAGACACAACTCGCACAACTCAGCCCATAACTCCATCTGCAGCCTGGAACACAGACACAACTCAGACACAACTCCATCTGCAGCCTGAAACACAAGACACAACTCAGACACAACTCAGCCACAACTCAATCTGTAGCCTGAAACACAAGACACAACTCAGCCATAACTCCATCTGCAGCCTGGAACACAAGACACAACTCAGCCACAACTCAGCCACAACTCCATCTGCAGCCTGAAACACAAGACACAACTCAGCCACAACTCAGCCACAACTCCATCTGCAGCCTGAAACACAAGACACAACTCAGCCACAACTCCATCTGCAGCTGAACACAAGACACAACTCAGCCACAACTCCATCTGCAGCCTGGAACACAAGACACAACTCAGCCACACTCCATCTGCAGCCTGGAACACAAGACACAACTCAGCCACAACTCCATCTGCAGCCTGAACACAAGACACAACTCAGCCACAACTCAGCCATAACTCCATCTGCAACCTGGAACACAAGACACAACTCAGCCACAACTCCATCTGCAACCTGGAACACAAGACACAACTCAGCCACAACTCCCATCTGCAGCCTGGAACACAAGACACAACTCAGCCACAACTCCATCTGCAGCCTGAAACACAAGACACAACTCAGCCACAACTCCATCTGCAGCCTGAAACACAAGACACAACTCAGCCACAACTCCATCTGCAGCCTGAAACACAAGACACAACTCAGCCATAACTCCATCTGCAGCCTGAAACACAAGACACAACTCAGCCACAACTCCATCTGCAACCTGGAACACAAGACACAACTCAGCCACAACTCACCATAACTCCATCTGCAGCCTGAAACACAAGACACAACTCAGCCACAACTCCATCTGCAGCCTGAACACAAGACACAACTCAGCCACAACTCAGCATAACTCCATCGCAACCTGGAACACAAGACACAACTCAGCCCAACTCCATTAGCTGAACACAAGACACAACTCAGCCACAACTCCCATCTGCAGCCTGAAACACAAGACACAACTCAGCCACAACTCCATCTGCAGCCTGAAACACAAGACACAACTCAGCCACAACTCCATCTGCAGCCTGAACACAAGACACAACTCAGCCATAACTCCATCTGCAGCCTGAAACACAAGACACAACTCAGCCACAACTCCATCTGCAACCTGGAACACAAGACACAACTCAGCCACAACTCAGCCATAACTCCATCTGCAGCCTAAACACAGACAACAACTCAGCCCACAACTCCATCTGCAGCCTGAAACACAAGACACAACTCAGCCACAACTCAGCCATAACTCCATCTGCAACCTGGAACACAAGACACAACTCAGCCACAACTCAGCCATAACTCCATCTGCAGCCTGGAACACAAGACACAACTCAGCCACAACTCCATCTGCAGCCTGGAACACAAGACACAACTCAGCCACAACTCAGCCATAACTCCATCTGCAACCTGAAACACAAGACACAACTCAGACACAACCTCCATCTGCAGCCTGGAACACAAGACACAACTCAGACACAACTCCATCTGCAGCCTGGAACACAAGACACAACTCAGCCACAACTCCATCTGCAACCTGTAACACAAGACACAACTCAGCCACAACTCCATCTGCAGCCTGGAACACAAGACACAACTCAGCCACAACTCCATCTGCAACCTGGAACACAAGACACAACTCAGCCACAAACTCAGCCACAACTCAATCTGTAGCCTGGAAACACAAGACACAACTCAGCCACAACTCAGCCATAACTCCATCTGCAACCTGGAACACAAGACACAACTCAGACACAACTCCATCTGCAACCTGAAACACAAGACACAACTCAGCCACAACTCCATCTGCAACCTGGAACACAAGACACAACTCAGCCACAACTCAGCCACAACTCAATCTGTAGCCTGGAACACAAGACACAACTCAGCCACAACTCAGCCATAACTCCATCTGCAACCTGGAACACAAGACACAACTCAGACACAACTCCATCTGCAGCCTGGAACACAAGACAAAACTCACACAAACTCAGCACAATCATCGCAACTGGAACACAAGACAAAACTCAGCCACAACTCCATCTGCAACCTGGAACACAAGACACAACTCAGCCACAACTCCATCTGCAACCTGGAACACAAGACAACTCAGCCAACTCAGCCACAACTCCATCTGCAACCTGGAACACAAGACACAACTCAGCCACAACTCAGCCACAACTCCATCTGCAACCTGGAACACAAGACACAACTCAGCACAATCAGCCACAACTCCATCTGCAACCTGGAAAAAGACACAATCAGCACAACTCAGCCACAACTCCATCGCAGCCTGGAACAGACACATCAGCCACAACTCCATCTGCAGCCTGGACACAAGACACAACTCAGCCACTCCATCTCAGCCTGGAACACAAGACACAACTCAGCCACAACTCCATCTGCAACCTGGAACACAAGACACAACTCAGCCACAACTCCATCTGCAGCCTGGAACACAAGACACAACTCAGCCACAACTCAGCCTAACTCTATCTGCAACCTGGAACACAAGACACAACTCAGCCACAATCAGCCACTATCTGCAGCCTGGAACACACAGACACAACTCACCACAACTCCATCTGCAACCTGGAACCAAGACACAACTCAGCCACAACTCCATCTGCAGCCTGAACACAAGACACAACTCAACCACAACTCCATCTGCAACCTGGAACACAAGACACAACTCAGCCACAACTCCATCTGCAGCCTGGAACACAAGACACAACTCAACCACAACTCCATCTGCAACCTGGAACACAAGACACAACTCAGCCACAACTCAGCCACAACTCCATCTGCAGCCTGGAACACAAGACACAACTCAACCCACAACTCCATCTGCAACCTGGAACACAAGACAGCAACTCAGCCACAACTCAGCCACAACTCCATCTGCAACCTGGAACACAAGACACAACTCAGCCACAACTCAGCCACAAACTCATCTGCAGCTGGAACACAAGACACAACTCAGCCACAACTCCATCTGCAACCTGAACCAAGACACAACTCAGCCACAACTCCATCTGCAGCCTGGAACACAAGACACAACTCAGCCACAACTCCATCTGCAGCCTGAAACACAAGACACAACTCAGCCACAACTCCATCTGCAACCTGGAACACAAGACACAACTCCATCTGCATGTGAGCCTGGAGACAAATGCATGGATGAGTCTCTCTAAGTCTGGTTTTGACACTATTTCTCTGATCTTAGCAATGTTCTTCAGATGGTAAAAAGAGAGAGACTCGAGGTGACTGATAACACTTTGTGTCTGTGGGACAAAAACATTGATCTTTTAGTTTCAGTTTAGTGGAGAAAGTTGTTTTGGATCAGTCAAATGTAATGCTTTTTAAAGCCTAAATACCATGTTTTTAATGTCACAAATGCAAAACATCGCTATATATTTCATTTTGTGAGGTTTGTAAAGAGTCGCAGCTCCACAACAGGAGTGTTTACAATGGGATAAAAATCATAAAATTATTTCAGACCACCAAAAAAAAATTACACCTCCTGGGAAAATGTCACTTTGTTTCAAGAGTTAATCTCTTAACCCCCGCCTTAACCAAGTGCATTTTCTCCAAATCATAGAAGTTACAGCTCATAGGCCAGAGTAACGCCACATTTGAAGCTAAGACCTACATTCAAACAAATCTTTTTCCGTGCGTTGTTTCTGTATTGTCGTCGCTTTTGTTGCGTTTTCCTCACACATTTTTGTCTCGTTTTTGTCTCGTTTTTGTCGCTCTTTTGTCGCTCTTTTGTCGCTCTTTGTCGCTCTTTTGTTGCATTTTTCCAGACACTTTAGATTTGGTAAAGCCAAACTGGAGCTGGGCTCCGGTCGGGGTTAAGAGTAAAACACTCACCCTTTGTCTGTTCCTCTTCTCGCCGCCTTCTCCAGCTCAGGAACAGCACTTTCATAGAAGGAGCTGAGTCTATGACAAACACAGATGAACAAATTAATATACGAAGACACGAATATACGAAGACACGAATATACGAAGACACGAATATACGAAGACACGATTATACGAAGACACGAATATACGAAGACACGATTATACGAAGACACGAATATACGAAGACACGAATATACGAAGACACGAATATACGAAGACACGAATATACAAATATATAAACACATGAATTTACAAATACACAGAAAATTGTGTGTGGGAAACTGGGGAAAAAATAAAAAAATTGGGAAAAGTGTTTTATTTCGCCTTTTGTCGTTAAAGTGAGGTACATTATTTTTGTTGTTTTAAAGTAAATTTGTTTCTACTACCACCAAGTATATTATAAACACAGCAATAAACAGACCTTGTTGCATTGGTCTTCACCTATTTTTTCTATTAAGCGATAGAAGCAGAATCTAATCAGTGCATTTATTTTGGGGTGGTCCTCCCTTCTTCACTTTACCTCCACTCAAAGCTGTACACGGGCCTGAAACGTACAGGAGGACTGTGAGAGCTAGAGCAGTTTGGGCCAAATAAAAAGATCAGGTACTCCAGCTTAAAAGGAAGTTTCTTGATTGTTTCACCTCAAACAAAAGATACAAATACAAAAGAAATGAAATGGAAGGAAAAGGAATACATTAATATTATTCTGTTTTCTGGTTCTAGATGACAAATATTTTAGTGTCAGTATCGTTCAGGTATCGGTATCGAAAACCAAGTATCGTTAAAGCACCGGTATAAAACAGAGAGTGAGCACCTGCTGAGGTAGCCGTGGAGTAGAAGCTGGAACAGGCCTGAGGGAAGATCTCCAGGAAGGCGTGGATGGTGAGGTGGAGTCACACAGGTACAGGACCAGGTCGGCCAGCTCCTGCACGAGAGGAAACACTTTAATCACTCATACAGTCTTTATGTGATCGGTATATGAGCTTGATCCAACCACACAGACGACGCACAAACAAACCTTCACCATAACAAATCTAAAGTATTACAATAATGTTTTATTTGAGCCACATAAAGGTTCTGCACGAGAGAAATGATCCTGGATCCAGTGGCTCCTTAAAGGCGCCGTGAGTGAAAGATAAATAACAAGGATAATGTTATGCGGGAATGCGGTTCCCTGGCCCGCCTGAATGCGGTTCCCTGTCCCGCCTGAATGCGGTTCCCTGTCCCGCCTGAATGCGGTTCCCTATCCCGCCTGAATGCGGTTCCCTGTCCCGCCTGAATGCGGTTCCCTGTCCCGCCAGAATGCGGTTCCCTGTCCCGCCTGAATGCGGTTCCTGTCCCGCCTGAATGCGGTTCCCTGTCCCGCCTGAATGCGGTTTCCCTGTCCCGCCAGAATGCGGTTCCCTTCCCGCCGAAGCGGTTCCCTCTCCCGCCTGAATGCGGTTCCTCTCCCGCCTGAATGCGGTTCCCTGTCCGCCTGATCGGTTCCTGTCCCGCTGAATGCGGTTCTGTCCGCCTGAATGCGGTTCCCTGTCCGCCTGAATGCGGTTCCCTGTCCCGCCTGAATGGGTTCCCTGTCCCGCCTGAATGCGGTTCCCTGTCCGCCGAATGCGTCCCTCTCCCGCCAGAATGCGGTTTCCCTCTCCCGCCTGAATGCGGTTCCCTGTCCCGCCTGAATGCGGTCCTTCCCGCCAGATGGGTTCCCTGTCCCGCAGAATGCGGTTCCCTCTCCTGCCAGAAATGGCGGGTTCCTGTCCGCCAGAAATGCGGTTCCCTCCTCACCGCCTGTAATGCGGTTTTTCCTCTGTCCGCCTGAATGCGGTTTCCCTGTCCCGCTGAATCGTTCCCTGTCCGCCTGAATTGCGGTTCCTGTCCCGCCAGAATGCGGTTCCCTGTCCCGCCTGAATGCGGTTCCCTGTCCGCCTGAATGCGGTTCCCCTGTCCCGCCTGAATGCGGTTCCCTGTCCCGCTGGAAAGCGGTTTCCCTCTCCCGCCTGAATGCGGTTCCCTGGTCCGCCTGAATGCGGTTCCCTTGTCCCGCCTGAATGCGGTTCCTTCCGCCTGAATGCGGTTCCCTGGTCCGCCTGAATGCGGTTCCCTGTCCCGCTCCTGAATGCGGTTCCCCTGTCCCGCCTGATATGGTTCCCTGTCCGCCAAGAATGCGGTTTCCCTCTCCCGCCAGAATGCGGTTTCCTGTCCCGCCTGAAGTGCGTTCCCCTCTCCGCCAGTGCGGTTCCTCTCCGCGCCCAGAATGGCGTTCCTGTCCAGCCTGATGCGGTTCCCTCTCCCGCCTGAATGCGGTTCCTCTCCGCGCGCCAGAAATGCGGTTCCTCTTCCCGCCAGAATGCGGTTCCCTCTCCCGCCAGAATGCGGTGCCCTCGTCTATTCCCGCCTGAATGCGGTTCCCTGTCCCGCCTGAATGCGGTTCCCTGTCCCGCCAGAATGCGGTTTGCCGCTGTCCCGCCTGAAGAGGTTCCTCTCCACGCCAGAATGCGGTTTCCCTCTCCCCGCCAAATGCGGTTCCCTCTCCGCCAAGAATGCGGTTCCCTCTCCCGCCTGAAATGCGGTTCCCTGTCCCGCTGAATGCGGTTCCTGTCCGGCCAGAATGCGGTTCCCTCTCCCGCCTGATGCGGTTCCCTGTCCCGCCTGAATGCGGTTCCCGTGTCCGCCAGATGCGGTTCCCTGTCCCGCCTGAATGCGGTTCCCTCGTCCCCGCCTGAATGCGGTTCCCCTCTCCGCCAGAATCGCGGTTCCCTCCTCCCCGCCAGAATGCGGTTCCCTCTCCGCCAGAATGCGGTTCCCTCTCCCGCCAGATGCGGTTTCCCTCTCCGCGCCAGAATGCGGTTCCCTGTCCCGCCAGAATGGCGGTTCCATCTCCCGCCTGAAATGCGGTTCCCTGTCCCGCCCTGAATGCGGTTCCTGCCCGCAGAATGCGGGTTTCCTCTCCCGCCTGAATGCGGTTCCCTGTCTCCCGCCAGAATGCGGTTCCCTGGTCCCAGCCAGAATGGGCGGTTCCCTCCTCCCGCCTGAATGCGGTTCCTCTCCCCGCCAGAATGCGGTTCCCTCTCCCGCCAGAATGCGGTTCCCCTTCCCGCGCAGAAATGCGGTTCCCCTCTCCCGCCAGAATGCGGTTCCCTCTCCCGCCTGAATGCGGTTCCCTCTCCCGGCCAGAATGCGGTTCCCTCTCCCGCAGAATGCGGATTCCCTCTCCCGCCAGAATGGCGGTTCCCTCTCCCGCCTGAATGGGGTTCCCTGTCAACGCCTGAATGCGGTTCCCCCTTCCCGCTCAGAATGCGGTTCCCTGTCCCGCCCAGAATGCGGTTCCCTGTCCGCCAGAATGCGGTTCCCTCTCCCGCCTGAGAGATGCGGTTCCCGTCCCGCAGAAATGCGGTTCCTGTCCCGGCCAGAATGCGGTTCCCTGTCCGCCAGAATGCGGTTTTCCCTTCCCCGCCAGAATGCGGTTCCCTCTCCCGCCTGAATGCGGTTCCCTCTCCGCCCTGAATTGCGGTTCCCTCTCCCGCCTGAATGCGGTTCCCTCTCCGGCCTGAATGCGGGTTTCCCTCTCCCGCCTGAATGCGGTTCCCTCTCCCGCCTGAATGCGGTTCCCTCTCCCGCCTGAATGCGGTCCCTCTCTCCCGCCCAGAATGCGGTTCCCTGTCCCCGCCCAGAATGCGGTTCCTGTCGCCTGAAATGCCGGTTCCCTCTCCCCGCCAGAATGCGTTTCCTGTTCCCGCCATGCGGTTCCTCTCCCGCCGTGAATGCGGTTTCCCTGTCGCCGCCTGAATGCGGTTCCATGTTCCTCTGAATGCGGTTCCTGTCCCCGCCTGTGCGGTTCCCTGTCCCGCCTAGCGGTTCCCTGTCCGGACCTGATGCGGTTCCCTTGTCCCGCCAGAATGCGGTTCCCCTGTCCGCCTGAAATGCGGTTCCCTGTCGCCTGAATGCAGGTTCCCTGTCCCGCCTGAAATGCGGGTTCCCTGTCCCCGCCTGAATGCGGTTCCCTGTCCCGCCAGGAATGCGGTTCCCTGTCCCGCCTGAATGCGGTTTCCCTGTCCCGCCAGAAATGCGGTTCCGCTGTCCGCCTGAATGCGGTTACCCTGTCCCCGCCTGAATGAGGTTCCCTGTCCCGCCTGAATGCGGTTTTCCCTGTCCCGCCTGAATTGCGGTTCCCTGTCCCGCCAAGAAATGCGGTTCGCTGGTCCCGCCTGAATGCGGTTCCCTGGTCCCGGCCTGAATGCGGTTCCCTGTCCCGCCTGAATGCGGTTCCCTGCCCGCCTGAATGCGGTTCCCTGTCCCGCCAGAATGCGGTTCCCTGTCCGCCTGAATGCGGTTCCCTGTCCCGCCTGAATGCGGTTCCCTGTCCCGCCAGAATGCGGTTCCCTCTCCGCCGCCTGAATGCGGTTCCCTCTCCCGCCAGAGAATGCCGGTTCCCTCTCCCGCCTGAATGCGGTTCCCTCTTCCCGGCCAGAAATGCGGTTCCCTCTTCCCGCGCCTTGAATGCGGTTCCCTCTGCCCGCCAGAATGCGGTCTCCTGTCCCGCCAGAATGCGGTTCCCTCTCCCCCAGAATGCGGTTCCCTGTCCCGCCAGAATGCGGTTCCCTCTCTCCGCCCTGAATGCGGTTCCGCTCTCCCGCCAGAATGCGGTTCCCCTGTCCCGCCTGAATGCGGTTCCCTCTCCCGCCAGAATGCGGTTCCCCTCTCCCCGCCAGAATGCGGTTCCCTCTCTCCCGCCTGAATGCGGTTCCCTCTCCCGGCCAGAAATGCCGGTTCCCTCTCGCCGCCAGAATGCGGTTCCCTGTCCCCGCCAGAATGCGGTTCCCTCTCCCGCCTGGAATGCCGGGTTCCCTCTCCCGCCAGAATGCGGTTTCCGCCTCTCGCCCCGCCTGAATGCGGTTCCTCTCCCGCCTGAATGCGGTTCCTCTCCCGCCTGAATGCGGTTCCCTCTCCCGCCTGAATGCGGTTCCCTCTCCCGCCAGAATGCGGTTCCCTCTCCCGCCCTGAATGCGGTTCCCTCTCCCGCCTGAATGCGGTTCCCTTCCCGCCTGAATGCGGTTCCTTCCGCTGATCGGTTCTCCCGCCTGAATGCGGTTCCCTCTCCCGCCTGAATGCGGTTCCCTGTCCCGCCTGAATGCGGTTCCCTCTCCCGCCTGAATGCGGTTCCCTCTCCCGCCAGAATGCGGTTCCCTGTCCCGCCAGAATGCGGTTCCCTCTCCCGCCTGAAATGCGGTTCCCTGTCCCGCCTGAATGCGGTTCCCTGTCCCGCCTGAATGCGGTTCCCTCTCCCGCCTGAATGCGGTTCCCTCTCCCGCCAGAATGCGGTTCCCTCTCCCGCCTGAATGCGGTTCCCTCCCGCCTGAATGCGGTTCCCTGTCCCGCTGAATGCGGTTCCCTCTCCCGCCAGAATGCGGTTCCCTGTCCCGCCAGAATGCGGTTCCCTCTCCGCCTGAATGCGGTTCCCTCCCCGCCAGAATGCGGTTCCCTCTCCGCCAGAATGCGGTTCCCTCTCCCGCCAGAATGCGGTTCCCTCTCCCGCCAGAAGCGGTTCCCTCTCCCGCTGAATGCGGTTCCTCTCCCGCCTTGAATGCGGTTCCCTGTCCCGCCTGAATGCGGTTCCCTCTCCCGCCTGAATGCGGTTCCCTCTCCCGCCAAGAATGCGGTTCCCTCTCCCGCCAGAATGCGGTTCCCTCTCCCGCCTGAATGCGGTTCCCTCTCCCGCCTGAATGCGGTTCCCTGTCCCGCCTGAATGCGGTTCCCTCTCCCGCCAGAATGCGGTTCCCTGGCCCGCCAGAATGCGGTTCCCTGTCCCGCCAGAATGCGGTTCCCTCTCCCGCCTGAATGCGGTTCCTCTCCCGCCTGAATATGGTCCCGTCTCCGCTGAAGCGGTTTCCCTGTCCCGCCTGAATGCGGTTCCCGTGCCCGGCCTGAATGCGGTTCCCTCCCCGCCTGAAATGCGGTTCCCTCTCTCCGCCTGAATGCGTTCCCTGGCCGCCAGAATGCGGTTCCTGTCCCGCCAAGAATGTCGTTCCCTCTCGCGCCTGAATGCGTTTCCCTGTCCCGCCTGAATGCGTTCCCTGTCCCGCCTGAATGCGGTTCCCTCTCCCGCTGAATATGGTTCCCTCTCCTCGCCCCCCCCCTGAATATGGTTCCCTCTCCCGCCTGAATTGCGGTTCCCTGTCCCGCCTGAATGGCGGTTCCCTGTCCCTGCCTGAATGCGGTCCCTCTCCCGCTGAATGCGGTCTCCCCTCCCGCCTGATGCGGTTCCCTGGCCGCCAAAGCGGTTCCCCTGTCCCGCCAGTATGCGGTTCCCCTCTCCCGCTGAATGCGGTTCCTCTCCCGCCTGAATATGGTTCCCCTCCCCGGCCTGAATGCGGTTCCCTCTCCCGCCAGAATGCGGTTCCCTGTCCCGCCAGAATGCGGCTCCCTCTCCCGCCTGAATGCGGTTCCCTGTCCCGCCTGAATGCGGCTCCCTCTCCCGCCAGAATGCGGTTCCCTCTCCCGCCTGAATGCGGTTCCCTCTCCCGCCTGAATGCGGTTCCCTCTCCCGCCTGAATGCGGTTCCCTCTCCCGCCTGAATGCGGTTCCCTGTCCCGCCAGAATGCGGTTCCCTCTCCGCCTGATGCGGTTCCCTCTCCCGCCTGAATGCGGTTCCCTCTCCCGCCTGAATGCGGTTCCCTGTCCCGCCTGAATATGGTTCCCTGTCCCGCCTGAATGCGGTTCCTCTCCCGCCTGAATGCGGTTCCCTCTCCCGCCTGAATGCGGTTCCCTCTCCCGCCTGAATGCGGTTCCCTCTCCCGCCTGAATGCGGTTCCCTGTCCCGCCTGAATATGGTTCCCTGTCCGCCTGAATGCGGTTCCCTCTCCCGCCTGAATGCGGTTCCTCTCCCGCCTGAATGCGGTTCCCTGTCCCGCCAGAATGCGGTTCCCTGTCCCGCCTGAATATGGTTCCCTGTCCCGCCAGAATGCGGTTCCCTGTCCCACCTGATGGTCCATGCTGAAGATGTCTGGAGCTCTGTCTGCGTTCAGTTTCAGAGGTTCCTCTGCAGACGCTCCTTCACTTTGCAGACCACACTTCTCCAGAATGCTCTCAAACACCTGCAAGCAGAGAAACGTCCCGTCACTCACGGCTTTAAGTCTGATGTGCCCGGGCCATTTTGACTTTAGAAAAGTCTGTTTCCTACAGAAAGTGTCCCTGAAGCTCCTCTGATTCGTTAAAGTCAAAGACATAAAGTAAATGTCCTAATGTGATATATTTTGTCCCAGTCCTAAAAACACACACAGTTAAAACCATAATACTGACTCTTGAGCCCGACAACAGCCTCTACAGCAGACCTGGGCAAACCCCGGCCCGAGGGCCAGATATGGCCCGGCCCGCTGCTCATTTGACATAAAAGTGCATTTTCTGAAGACCCGTTTGCGACGAATCGTGGCCCTTTGAGAAGCGTGTGTTTGTGTCGTGACCATCAACATGTCTGTCAGAGCACGAGGCTGAAGAAAACACGAGGCGATGTGAGCAACACACCTTTACAAGATTTTAGACATAAAGGCTGTTACAAATCAATTAGACAATCAATTATACCACCGGTAATGGAAATACAAACTTTTCATAGTTGATTTGAATTGTTGTATTTTAAGTTTAAGGTCATCAGCGCTCCTGAGGCTGTACACATTTTGTTGTGTGAGAAAATGTTGTTGTATATTGTTTGGTAAAGTATTCTGCTGTACTCTAAACATTTGGGCTGTTTGATAATCTACAAGGTCAGCAAATTTTATGACTTTTGATTCCAAGAACAGTGTGTTGTATGATCTAGATCATTCTCATGGCTCTTTTTGAAGACGAGTTAATGAAATCAGTGAACTTTCGTAATTATTTCCCCAAATTTCAGCACAATAAACGACAAAGACTGAGCAGTGACTTGTGAATGTGTTTGCTGCTTAGCGGATAGTGTCGTTCTATCACTTCCTTTCCCACAAACTCCATTTGAAGGAAGTGCAGAGGTGTTTTCTGTGCGATGGCAGAAGTTCATGAGGATAAGAAGTGGAATAACCGAAATAACGAATCACACGTGCACTTCCCCGCGGAGTCATTTACTGCTGAGGGTTTTTTGTTTTCATAAAGTCTGGACTTGGAGCACAGTAGTTCACCTATGTGAAGTTGGCCCCCCATAGTGTCGGACTCTAAAGTGGTGTCATTCCCACTAGGGCTGAACAATTAATTGCATTTGCAATTTTATCGCGATATTACACAACGGGATTTTGGAATCACAGGGCACGTGATTTTGGAAGTGAATGGAGCAGCGAGATATGGCAGCAAAGTCCGCTCCGCTTTTGTTTACGTCTCAGTCTAGTTCAGGTTTACGGTAGATTGTGGATGTAAAGTGAAAATATCAGCGTTTATCATGCAGCCACCGCGAAGGACTATTGCTTTCTTCTCCGTTAGCATTGCTTTAGCCGCAGCGCTAATCACGCCATTCTCTCTCTGCTACTACACGCTCTGATGATCACAGAAACTCCCTCACCTCTGGATTCACACGTCTCTGCCTCCACAGAGATATAGGTGAGCCTGTGCTGCTTGTAAAGAGTAAAGAGTGGTTTGTGGCTCAGTTTAGGAGGATTATGTTTGGGAATGTTGTGGATAAAGAACTTATCTCAAAAGCATAATGACGGTTCATGACCATAAAGTATCCGCGGATACTGTGCCTTTATTTACCTTTGCATCTACTGCATATGCCTCCGTAGGTACAGACGCTAGATATAAACACTAACCTGCTGTATGAAAAGTGTTGGAAACTACGATCCGAGGCAGGAGTCCGTGTCTTATTTTGCTGAGGAAATGTGCTGTTTAAGCTGAAATGTCACTAAATGGCTGCGAGTCAAACAGAAAGTAAAGTGTCTGTGTTTGGCTCCTCATGTCTCCGTCTCCTTGTGTCACTGTTCTTCTCTTTCTTCATATTGTCCAAAGTTACATCCCAAAACCAAAATGCTGCTCCTAATTCCACTGTGTTTTGGCGTGTGCTCCATCTGGCCTCTCCGTGTCCATCAATAACATCTGAAGCAACTACGAGCAGCTCAGACCGGGATTTGATTGGCCGAAATAATAAATAATTGTTTATTTTGTATTAATTGGGAGTTTGATTTCCTAAAACTTTTCCAACTAGTGAAAGCAGACGTTTGTTCTTACTTTTCCTGCTCTTTAGTGTGGCTGATGTTACTGACTGGATCAGTGAGTTTTATCTTATCTCCATATAATTTCTCTTTTATTTATAAACTGTGTTAAGTTCAGACAGTTTGTAAGAAGTGCAGTCCACATGTTCACACATTTTGAATAAGTCGGCTTTGCTTTATTGTTGCAATTTTCACTTCAAATTAATCTAATATTGTTTATTATGAAACAGACTGATTTATTGCTTGTGTTGGTGAAAAATACATAAGAGGACCTTGCAACAATAATCGCATATTTAATCGCAATCGCAATTGAGGAAAAAATTAAAAATCGCAATTAGATTATTTTCCAAAATCATTCAGCCCTAATTCCCACAGACAGATCAGTCTTTGTTGCACAGCTGAGCCAGAGGATCAGTCTCAGGTGAAGACCTTCCTCCTGTTGCCTTGGTCATGTTTAGTCATAGACCTGTTTTTGGTCTGGTTTATATGTGGTTTAGTCCTTATATGGATAAATATTTACAGAGACTGACAGTCCTACTAAATACCAGTATCAGATACTGAAATACGCAGTTTAGTGTAATGTACAACAGGATAAAGTTATTATTATATAGTTATGACTCTGGCTCCTCATGTGGCTCCTAATGACGATTAACCCTGTCTAAAACGTTCCAGTATTTACCTGCAGCACGGTGGGAATGGCCTCTTCCAGGTCGCTGTAGTAACACGGCTGTTGGGTAAAGATATTCTCTGTGGACAAAGAAACAATCATTGTCAAAGCTTCAGTAAAAGTCTCTGCATGAACGTGTCCGGGTTGTACCGATCATCTTGGCCAGCAGGTGGCCGTTCCCCTTCCGAACAGGACACACAGATCCATGAGTTTGGGAATGTCAAACAGGTAGTTGTCATAGATGATTTCCTTGAACACGGCTGCAGAGAGGAAGTGTTCCTGAGGAAAGAACAGCTCATGTCTTACAGCCTATAGGCAGACTCAGATCAGTGCCCCCCCCCCCCTGCAGGAAACTAATGCAGACTAAAAGTATAGATCACCTTTGACTCTTTGTACGTGGCCGTTCGGAGGAAAGTCATGAACACGGCTCTGTGTAGAGAACACTGGACCTCAGCCAGAGCCGGAGACGAGGGGAGGCCGGACACGTCAGAGCCACGGGGGGCCAGCTGCAGGTACGAGTCCAAACATCTGTGCAAGGACTCGTCAAACACCACCTGGAGTCAGAGGAGCACAGATATGGGAGAACCTTTTTACATGAGTTCTATTTAGGGTTAGTTACCGCTGTGCAATATCACGATAACCATATTATTTCACTAAACCATATCAACATGTTCCAAAGGATTTCTAACCCAGAGCCTGAAGTAAAGCTGCCTTAGAGGAAACACGGTACACTGAGCGCTATCCTCTTCTTCTTCTTACTGCAAACTTTGTCTCATTATGATACAATAATTATTTTATCTGTAGTCTGTTCATTACTATTCACATGGTGTCTCCTGTCCCACTTGGGAGTGTCTGTCTAGATCGAGCGGAGGAACCCGGCTGAACGGAGGAACCCTGCCTACTGGATTGACAACAAGGACTGGACGGTCTGCGATCTTGGCCCGTCTGCTTCAGGGACTCCATCGGCCTGGGTCTCTATAGCCTGTCCGTCCATGGGAGTGGATCTCTCCTTCTGTGGTTCTCCAAGGTTTCTCTTTTCTCCCACCGGGTTTTTGAGTTTTTCCTCGCCGTGCTGGAGAGTCTAAGGACAGGGGACACCCACGCCGCTCATCGCCACCTACTGCTACGATATATTTATCTACAGCGCCACCATCAGGAGAACGTTCACATTATCTACAGCGCCACCATCAAGGAGAAACGTTCACTATTAATCTACAGCCCCATCATCAGGAGAACGTTCACGATTATTACAGCCAAATCATCAGGAGAAAACGTTCACTTATCTACAGCGCCAATCAGGAGACGTTACCATTATCTACAGCCCATCATCAAAGGGAGAACGTTCAAAATTATCTACAGCCCATGCTATCAGAGCACGTTCACATTATCTACAGCGGCCATCATCAGGAGAAACTTCACTTAATCTACAGCCCCACCACAGGAGACGTTCAACATTATCTACGCCCCACCATCAGGAGAACGTTCACATTATTACAGCCTCCATCATCTAGGAGAACGTTCACATTATCTACAGCCCATGCATCAGGAGAACGTTCAGCATTATCTACAGCCCCATCAGGAGAAACGTTTCACATTAATCTACAGCCCATCAGGAGAACGTTCACATATCCACAGCCCCACAGGAGAAACGTTCACATTATCTACAGCGCACCATCAGAGACACGTTCCATATATCTACGCCCCATCAGGAGAACGTTCACATTATCTACAAGCCCCATCATCAGGAGAAGCGTTCACATTATCTACAGCCCCATCATCAGGAGAACGTTCCATTATCTAACAGCCCCATCATCAGGAAGAACGTTCACATTATCTACAGCCCCATCATCAGGAGAAGTTCACATTATATACAGCCCCACCATCAGGAGAACGTTCACATTATCTCAGCCATCAGGAGACGTTCACATTATCTACAGGCCCATCAGGAGCAACGTTTCACATTAATCTACAGCCCCACCATCCAGGAGACGTTCAGCATTATCACAGCCCCTCATCAGGAGACGTTCACATTATCTACAGCCGCCTCATCCGGTGAGAACGTTCACCATTATCTACGCACCATCAAGAACGAACGTTCACATTTTACAGCCCATCAAGGAGAGAACGTTCACATTATCTACAACAGCCTCCACCATCAGGAGGAACGTTCCACGATTATCTACAGCCCCACCATCAGGAGAACGTTCACATTTCTACGCATCATCAGGAGACCGTTCCACATTATCTACAGCGGCCATCATCAGGAGAACGTTCACATTATCTACACCATATCAGGGAGAAACGTTCAGCATTATCTACAGCACCATCAGGAGAACGTTCACATTATCTACAGCCTCAGTCATCAGGAGAACGTTCACGATTATCTACAGGCCCCACCATCAGGAGAACGTTCACATTATCTACAGCGTCACCATCCAGGAGAACGTTCAATTATCTAACAGCCCCACCATCAGGAGAACGTTCCATTATCTACAGCCCCACCATCAGGAGAAGTTCACATTATCTACAGCCAATCAGAGAGAACGTTCACATTATCTACAGCCCCATATCAGGAAACGTTCACATTATCTAATAGCCACCATCAGGAGAAACGTTCAATTATCTACAGCCCCCTCAGAGAACGTTCACATTATCTACGCCCCATCAGGAGAAAGTTCACATGTTATGCTACAGCCCCATCATCAGGAGAACGTTCACATTAATCTACAGCACCATGCAGGAGAACGTTCACATTATCTACAGCCCCACATCAGGAGAACGTTACATTACTACAGCCCCAATCAGGAAGAACGATTCACCATTATCTACAGCCCCATCAGGAGATACGTTCACATTATCTACAGCCCCACCATCAGAGAACGTTCACAATTATCTACAAGCCCCATCAGGAGAAGTTCACATTATCTTACAGCCCCACCATCAGAGAGACGTTCACATTATCTACAGCCCCACCATCAGGAGAACGTTCACATTATCTACAGCCCCATCAGGAAGACGTTCACATTATCTATACAGCCCCATCATCAGGAGAACGTTTCACATTATCTACAGCCTCATCAGGAGAAGTTCACATATCTTACAGCCGCATCATGCAGGAGAACGTTCACATTATCTAAGCCCCATCAGGAGAAAGTTCACATTATCTAAGGCCCACCATCAAGGAGAACGTTCACATTATCTTACAGCCCCATCAGGGAGAACGTTCACATTATCTATCAGCCCATCAGGAGAACGTTCACAATTATCTACAGCCCCATCAGGCAGAAAGTTCACATTAATGCTTAAGCCCCATATGGAGCGTTCACCTATCTACAGCCCCATCCAGGAGAAGTTCACAATTATCTACAGCCACATCATGCAGGAGAAACGTTCACATTATCTACAGCCCCATCATCAGGAGTACGTTACAGTTATCTCAGCCCATCATCAGGAGAACGTTCACATTAATCTACAGCCTCCATCAGCGAGAACGTTTCACATATCTACAGCCTCATCATCAGGGAGAACGTTCACATTATCTACAGCCCACATCAGGAGACGTTCACATTATCTACAAGCGTCACCATCAGGAGAACGTTCACCAATTATCTACAGCCCCATCATCAGGAGAAGCGTTCAGCATTATCTACGCGTCAACCATCAGGAGAACGTTCACAGATTATCTACAAGCGGCACCATCAGGAGAACGTTCACTTATCTACAGCCCCATCAGGAGAAGTTCACATTAAATCTACAAGCGGCCATCATAGGAGAACGTTCACATTATCTACCAGCCGCATCATCAGGAGCAACGTTCACATTAATCTACAGCCCATCAGGAAACGTTCACATTTTATCTACAGCCCCATCATCAGAGAACGTTCACATTATCTACAGCCCTCAGGAGAACGTTCAATTATCTCAGCGTCACCATCAGGAGAACGTTCAATTATCTACAGCCCACCATCAGGAGAACGTTCAAATTATCGTACAGCCCATCATCAGGAGACGTTCCATTATCTACAGCCCATCATCAGGAGAACGTTCAACATTATTAACAGCCCCACCATCAGGAGAACGTTCACATTATCCTACAGCCCCAATCAGGAGACGTTTCCCATTATCTATTGCCCCATAGGAGAACGTTTCACATTATCTACAGCCCCATCAGGAGAACGTTCACATTATCTACAGCCCCACATCAGGAGAACGTTCACATTATCTACAGCCCCACCATCAGGAGAACGTTCACATTATCTACAGCCCCATCAGAGAAACGTTCACATTATCTACAGCCCATCAGGAGAACGTTCACATTATCTACAGCCCCATCATCAGGAGAACGTTCACATTATCTACAGCCCCATCAGGAGAACGTTCACATTATCTACAGCCCCCATCAGGAGAACGTTCACATTATCTACAGCCCATCAGAGAACGTTCACATTATCTACAGCCCCATCAAGGAGAACGTTCACATTATCTACAGCCCATCAGGAGAAGTTCACATTATCAGCGCCATCAGGAGAACTTCACATTATACAGGCCCGATTTATCTACAGCCCATCAGGAGAACGTTCACATTATCTACAGCCCATCAGAGAACGTCACATCTAAAAAAAAATCTACAGCCCCATCAGGAGAACGTTCACATTATCTACAGCCCCCACCATCAGGAGAACGTTCACATTATCTACAGCCCATCAGGAGAACGTTCACATTATCTACAGCGCCACCATCAGGAGAACGTTCAGCCTCTTCATGTCGTCTAAAACCTGCGTCACCTGTGAAGGTGTTGTGGACGAGTTTGTACCTGACACCAGAAGCGGTCATGAGGCAGCGACAGGAGCCACTCCAGGTCTTCAATGATGAACCTGCTCTGCTCCAGGAACTGCTCCAGTTCAGCTGCAGCGCCCTCTGTAGGCGGGGGAGAGTACTGCAGGAAGAGACGCTCCACTGTTCGACGGGGATGCTGAAACACAGGAGGGTCAAAGGTCAAACACAGGAGGGTTAAAGACCCAAACACAGGAGGGTTAAAGGTCAAACACAGGAGGGTTAAAGGTCAAACACAGGAGGGTTAAAGGTCAAACACAGGAGGGTTAAAGGTCAAACACAGGAGGGTGAAAGGTCAAACACAGGAGGGTCAAAGACCCAAACACAGGAGGGTCAAAGACCCAAACACAGGAGGGTCAAAGACCCAAACACAGGAGGGTCAAAGACCCAAACACAGAAGGTCCAAAGACCCAAACACAGGAGGGTTAAAGGTAAACACAGGAGGGTTAAAGACCCAAACACAGGAGGGTTAAGGTCAAACACAGGAGGGTCAAAGGTACCGTCAAACACAGGAGGGTTAAAGGTCAAACACAGGAGGGTTAAAGATCAAACACAGGAGGGTTAAAGCCCAAACACAGGAGGGTTAAAGGTCAAACACAGGAGGGTTAAAGGTCAAACACAGGAGGTAAAAGGTCAAACACAGGAGGGTTAAAGGTCAAACACAGGAGGGTCAAAGGTCCAAACACAGGAGGGTCAAAAGGTCAAACACAGGAGGGTTAAAGGTCCAAACACAGGAGGGTTAAAGGTCAAACACAGGAGGGTTAAAGGTCCAAACACAGGAGGGTTAAAGGTCAAACACAGGAGGGTTAAAGGTCAAACACAGGAGGGTTAAAGGTCCAAACACAGGAGGGTTAAAGGTCAAACACAGGAGGGTCAAAGACCAAACACAGGAGGGTTAAAGGTCAAACACAGGAGGGTTAAAGGTCAAACACAGGAGGGTTAAAGGTCAAACACAGGAGGGTTAAAGGTCAAACACAGGAGGGGTCAAAGGTCAACACAGGAGGTAACAAACACAGGAGGGTTAAAGGTCAAACACAGGAATCAAACAGGAGGGTTAAAGGTCAAACACAGGAGGGTTAAAGTCCAAACACAGGAGGGTTAAAGGTCCAAACACAGGAGGGTTAAAGGTCAAACACAGGAGGGTTAAAGGTCCAAACACAGGAGGGTTAAAGGTCAAACACAGGAGGGTTAAGGTCAAACACAGGAGGGTTAAAGGTCAAACACAGGAGGGTTAAAGGTCAAACACAGGAGGGTTAAAGGTCAAACACAGGAGGGTTAAAGGTCAACACAAGTTAAAGGTCAAACACAGGAGGGTTAAAGACCGCTTTGTAGGTCTTAGCTTTCAAATGAGGCGTGACCCTGGCCTATAGGATTTGGGTCACACTGAAGGTTAGGGTTAGAGGAGGGGAAGTAAAGTCTGCAGTGACTCACTAAAGCGGGCAGAGTTCGCTCCAGGCCGGAGGCGTCTCTCTCCGTCACCTGCTGCTCGTCCAGCGCCACAGCCACAGCCGCAGCCACAGCCGCCATGAGTCGTCTGGGTCACTGACCGGCACTTTTCCTCCTGTCAGGGGAACAGACGTTCAAAACCAAACCCAGGCAGACACATGATATAAATATATTTAACTAGTAAAGTATAGAGTATTTGTGTAGTAGAGAGAGTATAGAGTATATAATGTATGAGCTATTTGGCAGTTTTTTGGTGTAAAGTTAAAGTTAAGTTGACTTTTGCTTTATTTTTGATTAGTTATTCTACCATTGCACACCTAAGGGGACGTAGGGGTCCCAGCATGCACCTGGGGGGGGCTGGACCTCGTCTGTGTCATGATGAGTAGGCGGATTGTGGAAAAAGACCCAAATGCTGAGCAGCTCATGGTTCAAACTCAAACTTAAAGGATGAAAATCCAAGTAAAAAACAGGCATAAAGCAACACAGGCAGAACTCACGAGAGCGGAGTTCACGGCAGGAACTTCTAGAACAGAATTCACAGGGACGAGCAAGATACGAGTAACAAAGTACAGCCAGCACAGAAACACAATGATCCGACAAGGGAAACACCGGGGTATATATACACATCAGGGAAACAGGTGCAACACATGAGGAGGGGCAGGTCATCAAGAGGAGGAAGGCAAAGCAAAATGACACAGACCATGAATGTCAAAATAAAACACACAAGACAGAAACACAAAACCAAAACAGGGAAAACAAGACAAAAAACAGAATCCAACTAAAAACAGCCCAAAACCATGACGGTCTGTAGTCGTTACTCCAGTTACAAATTACTCCATCTGAGAGTTACTTCTTTGATTACTTTAGTAATCTGATCCTCCTGGAGCACTATATTCTCTGCTTTACTAATAGTAATAAGACGTTACAGTAAAGCAGTGGCTCTGATAAACTCATCCCTGTGAGGAATAAGAGAAAAAAAGAATGAGTTTGAACCAAAACTGATCTTAGGCAAAAATGACTTAAAATGCTTGAATTATTGGAATTTGTGCTGATTTTATCACCAATGGAACAAGAATGAATTGTTTTACTTTTGTGTCTCATTTCAAGTGTTTTTGTCTCATTTTAAGTGTTTTGTCTCATTTCAAGAGCCCAAGTTAATTCCTTTTATTTTAAGTGACTTAAAGCTTGTTCCTTTGGCTCTTATTTCAAGACAAAACAAATCTGCTCAAAACCTGCTTAAGATTAAATGTCTTAATTCAAACCAGGTCACAATAACTCCTTCAAACATACAACTAAGAATAGGCGAAGCAGGAGGCGGGCTGGTGCTCGAAGGGCGCCCCTTCTGGCAACAGCCCACTAAACCTTGCTTCTTCTAATACACAGATCAGGACACACTGAAATGTACTCACGAGATGACAAAACAAGAAGATACAAGTACTGTCTGTGTATGTCTATATAATATGGTAATGATGGCACTAAAATGTATTGCTTGTCCCACCCCCTTGATCATCAAATCGGATCTTTGAATCAACATAATATTTTAAATATTCATTATTGTGCAAGAAATCCCTGTCCATAACATGCAACAAGAATAAAACACGAGTCACATGACGCAATGGATTAAACACTTTTCCAACAGCCTCATGGATCTATAATAATATCTCTCTTCTATTTTCATATTTTTGTAACTTTGTCAGCCTTAATGTCTCACTGTTACGCAGTGTTTTAGGATAAAACAAATGTATCATTTCTTTTTATTTACACGTTTACTTTAGCACGTTTGTTTTCTTGGTCAGAAGTAACAGCTAGCTAAACAGCTAGTTTCTAACATTAGCACAAATGTATTTAAATGGTGGTTTGAACCAAATATATTCAAATAACAGATAAACAATAAAACAAACGTCTTGATCCTTGAACCAATCAAGCTTTGTATAGTTTATTACCTATTATTGATGAATATATAACAGAAAACAACATTATGAACCAGTCACCCATTCACCAGTGTACACAGACACTGGAGGCAAGGAAGTGAAGTGTCTTGCCCAAGGACACAACCACAGTGTACATCTGCGGGATTCAAACCGCTGACCCTCCGATCACAAGACGCTCTACTCTCTGTGCCACAGGACAGTGTATTGCAAGACAGTTTGATTCTAAACATCAGACTCTGTAACTATGAGTTGCCAAATAAACTAAACTAAAACTAAACATTTTTGCTCAGATAAGACACAGTGAAAATAGGCCTAACAATGTAATATTCACATTACGGGAGTTTATTTTAACCCGAATAAAGAAATAACTCAGAAACATCAGGTCCTAAAACAACAACAACAACAACAACAACAGAGCGACATGAGCCTCTGCTGTTACTGAGCAGGAGTGAATGTTCTGTAGATGATAGAATATGAAATATACAAAAATAAAAGCAGTTTAGTTCATGGATAAATCAGATTAATCCGTGATTTACCTCAGATCAGCTTCAGCTTCAGATAAAGCTCCTCTCGCTCTGGATCCGGAAGTGACACGGAAGTAAAGGCAGCTGCGCCCGGAAGCACAAACTCCGGCTTTAACACCGCGCGACTGTAAATAATAATAATAATAATAATAATAATAATAATACCGCCGTTCTCAGTCTCATCTGTGCTCGGCCTGTTATGTTTTTATTTCATTTGAACTTCCAAACAGCTGAAAACAAACATGACTGAGAATGGCCTCATGTGAACACAACCTATAAACGTGATGTAAGACACGTTTTCCATTGTTTAATGTTATGACAAATATTAAGTTTAGTTTATTGTTTATTGAAACAGGGACAGTGTACAAAACCATTACTCAAAGAAGAGATGATTTGTACCAGATTTAGCGAAGTAGCTATTTTCCATCTGCAGTCCCTAAAGTAAGACACTAAAGTTTGCCAAAGCGCTGTTGAGCAAGTGCTGATTATCGTGTCCAAAGTCATGAGAGAAAAATGAAACAATTATATTTGTGTTATTATACTTTACTGTATGAATAAGAATTTAAAAAAGGTATTTTCGTGTGTAACCAGGTAAAGTAGTTTCCTACACTGGTGAAGCCCCTGAACTCACCACCCCAGACTCTCCGTGGTTAGCAGAGGTAAAAGGTGTGTGTGTGTGTGTGTTTGTTTGTGTGTAAATGGAGTTTGCTGTTTGTTTGTGTGTAAATGGAGTTTGCTGTTTGTTTGTGTGTAAATGGAGTTTGCTGTTTGTTTGTAAATGGAGTTTGCTGTTTGTTTGTTTGTAAATGGAGTTTGCTGTTTGTTTGTTTGTAAATGGAGTTTGCTGTTTGTGTGTAAATGGAGTTTGCTGTTTGTTTGTGTGTAAATGGAGTTTGCTGTTTGTTTGTGTGTAAATGGAGTTTGCTGTTTGTTTGTAAATGGAGTTTGCTGTTTGTTTGTTGTAAATGGAGTTTGCTGTTTGTTTGTTTGTAAATGGAGTTGCTGTTGTGTGTAAATGGAGTTTGCTGTTTGTTTGTTTGTGTAAATGGAGTTTGCTGTTTGTTTGTGTGTAAATGGAGTTTGCTGTTTGTTTGTGTGTAAATGGAGTTTGCTGTTGTTTGTGTTAATGGATTTGCTGTTTGTTGTTTGTGAGTTTGCGGTTTGGGACAGCTGCTCCTGAGAAGCGCCTGAGTCCCTCATATGAGCCAGTTCTGAGTATGTTGAAGTTTTGCCACTGTTGTTTAATTAAGCTCTCAGTTTATTTTATTGTAAGTTGGGTTGTGCTCATGTAATATCGCAGATCAACATTTGTAGGGCATTGTAAGGCCTCCTGCCAAGCACTCAGCACCTAAGCTGACCCATAGAGATTCTCTTCAGAGTTTTAATAAAGTCTATTTATATTAAAGAAAAATAAATATATTTTTGCTACAACTCTTGCCTCAGTTCTTACTTATTGGCAGACGTGTGTAGTGCGGGGTATATTTAACATCTAAAGGGAGACCCCTGCCCTCGCTCCTGTTACACCTGATTTCATTTAGATTTCAAAAGTAAAGTGTATTTCTAAAGCAATTTCACAGATAAAAGCCTCTCGGCTTCAGAGGAAATTAATGACACACGTCTTGGAAAAGTTGTTTAATTAAAGATTCCAAAAAGAAATTAAAAAAAAAAAAAGAATCACAAGAATCAAGTTTTTTTCTTGAATAATATTTTCTTATCAAGATGTTTCTATAATAATGTAACAAAATGGTCTTAAAAAATAAAAATCCCAACGCTCTTGAATGAAACTTAAGGTTTGGTCCCATTCACATTAAACATCTTTATTACAGTTCATTCTTCAGTAACTTCATCTCATCTGCAGAAACGTGTTCAGATCAATGAAAACTTTATAAAGCGCTTTTCATACAAAGTTATAACGCAAAGTGCTTTACAGATTAAAACCAGTTCCCGCCCACCCTTCCAAATAAAAACAGACAATAAAACTGCTCACCCCACTGCCCTCCACATAGCCGCACGCACACACGCACGTACGCGCGCACGTACACACGCACGTACGCGCGCACGTACACACGCACGTACACACGCACGTACACACGCACATGAGATAATGACATGAGGAGCCGTCTGCACCGGGAGCGGCACATCAGCCACAGGACGCCCAGCTGAGGCGCAGCACAAACACCACACCTCCATCGGGGCACCCAGAGGACAGCGCCCACACAGCCACAGCCAACCGCCGCTCCCGGGGCAGAGGGCTCCCTCAGAGGAAACACTGGAGATTCTAAAAATGCAAATAATAACATTCAAATAAGATAAATAAAATCAAATATAAAACTAAGAACCAATATAATAAGCTAATTATAAACATAAATAATAATGCAATGAATAAATAAGTAAATAGATATTAGTTAAAAGCTAAGCTAAAATGGTGGGCCTTGAGCCTGCTCTTAAATACATGAACGTTCTCTGTGGTCCTGAGCTCCTCCTCAGGTCGTTCCAGAGGCGAGGGCCGTAATACTGGAAAGACGCCTCGTCGTGAGTCTTTCTGTTGACTTTAGGAATAACTAGGAGACCCCTGCCAGAGGAGCGAAGGGACCGTGAAGGTTCATAAGGTAAAAGCAGTTCTGAAAGATAAGAAGGACCAAGACCATTAAGACATTTAAAAACCGTTAGAAGAACTTTAAAATCGATCCTGAAACACACGGGGAGCCAATGCAGCGACTCTAAAACCGGTGTAATGTGGTCCCGCCTCCTGGTCTTCGTCAGGACACGAGCTGCTGAATTTTGTAAAAGTTGTAAACCTGAGATACTCTTTTGGGAAGACCAGAGAGCAGGGCATTACAGTAGTCGATACGACTGGTGATAAAAGCATGCATCAGCGTCTCCGTGTTGGCCCGAGAGAGAATGGGGCGGACTCTGGCTATGTTCTTTAGATGGTAAAAACCTATCTTTGTGATATTCTTAATGTGTGGAATAAAAGTCAGCTCAGAGTCAAAAATCACACCCAGGTTCTTCACCTGTGAGGAAGGATTAAAAGACAATGACTGTAGTTTGGGTAAAAGTTTCTCTCTCTGGGCCTCAGGACCGATGACTAAAACTTCAGTTTTGTCCTGGTTAAGCTGGAGAAAGTTTTCTGCCATCCAGGATTTGATCTAAAATGCAGTTAAAAAGTGCATCCATTGGCCTGGTGTCATCAGGAGACATGGAGATGTACAACTGTGTATCATCAGCATAACTATGAAAGCTGACTCCATGTCTCCTGATGACATCACCAAGAGGGAGCATATACAGGTTAAAAAGCACTGGGCCTAAAATCGAACCCTGGGGCACACCACATGTAATTCTATGGACCTTAGAGGAGCAGGTATCCACACTTACCATTGAGATGAACTTAAATACACAAATAAACTTTAGAAAACACATATATATTTCAGAAAACAAACAGCTGCATTTAGATCAGGTATGGGCAAACTTTTTGATACAAGAGCCACATTGGGTTTTCGAACTCGCCAGGAGGGCTGGACCAGCTCGAAGCATTTCAAACAAGTTAACTCTCAGTTTGATTGTAATGACACATGACAAAAATGCAACAAATTACAGCAGTTATGTCGTATCCTTCTTTCTATTGTTCACCCTTTAAACCAGGGGTGTCCAACTCATTTGGGTCGTGGGCCGAAATCCAGCTTCCTCTGAGTCGCGGGTCACATATAACGTACACAGGAAAATACTATTGAGAAAATATTTTTCCAATAAATGAATAATAATGAGCTGTGACTTTAGTGCTATTAAAAGCCCGACAGGACTGTAATAAATAATGATTATGCTTTACAAGCCTGTGTCACAAGTTTCTCAAGTGCACCTGCTATTGTAGCCACCCTATGTCCTATCATATCAGTGCCCTCTGCTGGACACGTGTGGAATTCTTTCCTTTTTATTTAAGCTGCCCCTAGTGGCTGGAATGAGCATTCTGGTTATTAACTTAAAAAATCCATAACTCCGCACAGGAATGGGCTGGAGACTCAGGAATTTGTGCTCTACAAGTCAGGGGCCGGATTAAATCGGCCCGCGAGCCTTAGTTTGCCCACCTCTGATTTAGATTCATATAAAAAAGGATTTGATTTGATTGAAAGATAATCACGTGTGAGCAACGATCAGCTCAGGAATCACTTCAAGTTCAGACGGTTTTGTATCGACACACCAGCCACATCTGGATCAGCCACATCTGGAGTGACAGGGTTATTAATGATGAAACACGCGTGTAGGGCTGGGCATCGTTAAACTACACCAGTACGGAATCAGAAAACAAGTTTAGGTTCAACTGGTTTAGTATCGAAAGCAGGAACTGAAAACAATGAGACAGTTTTGATGCTGTTGGTTCAGACACAGGATCAAAGGAAGTCACTTAGTCGTTTCTGCTCAAATAAATGTTTCATTTTTCCTAAAATTATTCAAAACATTTTTTTCCTTTTTTTTTTGCCCGAATTTGTTCCACATTTTTGTAAATGTTTTATTGCTCATATTTTCCCTGTATTTTGCCCCCAGTTACTTTTTCTGAATTTTTGCCCCATTTTTCCACATTTCTTGACATTGGAGATGACACGAATATTGTAAATTTGCAGAACTTCCAAACATTATTGTTCTGTTTTCTGGTCCTGGTATTGGGGAAACTAATACCCAGCCCTAGTGGTGAATGTAAATGAGTCTTAAGAGGTTTTAATCGGAGACAACACTGAAACGTTTCAGTTTATGCGGTTTTAAATAACACAATAGAAAAATACTCTTCCCGATCTGTTCACCTCCTGAAGCAGGACTTCAGTGTCGCTGTGGAATATTCAGCTGGACGTTTGACACAGATATAAATGACAGACATTTGTTAAACCGTTCCTGCTCTCGTGCTCAATGTCGAAGGTTTCATTTCTCTTTAGATTTAAAATGTGCATCTACATAATGTCAAACTATTGGGTATAAAACAGGTCCATGTCGAGTCTGATCATAACCCCGCCTGAAACAAGCGCATTTTCTCCAGTTTTAGCCAAATCTAAAGCTTCTGGACTGGAGTTTACAGCCTATAGGCCACTGCCTCATTTGAAAGCTAAGACCTACAAAACGGATCGAAATAGATCCTTTTCCTCGTGTTCTCGTCACTTTTGTGTCACTATGAAGCTTTTATATTTAGGTAATGACCAACTGGAGAAAATGTGCTGGGTTCAGGTTTAATTAGTGTTTCTCATTAGTGTTTCTCAGCCTTTGCTCTCGTTTCTGAATGAGTCCAGTTTAAACGGTTTCTCTGTTTTGTGCTGGTCCAGTCTCCACTGAAACCGGCCCATATTTGGTCAGAAAAATAACAGTATAATATTTGATCGTCCCAGTTGTTCTGAGCTCCAGTTTCATAAATGAGTTTTGTGCCTGTTGTACCAAAGGCAGGTCAGCACTGAGGAGCTCAGTGGAGTCCCAGCTTGGAGGAGGAGTGTTCAGAGCTGAGTGCAAACCCGCTGCACTCCGCTCTCCACATTAGCCCAGCTGGATTTGTCCCGAGTACATGGTGAGCAGCAGCATGATGGCGAAGCCCGTCAGGAGCCCAGCGTTCTGGATGAAGAACGTCAGGAGGAAACTACTGCTGCCCTCACGCTCCTGCTCAAGGCTCACCTCGTTCATCTCTGGAAACTTTAAAAGAAAAAGGTAAATTAGTAAAACATGAGTTCATCCTTGTGGGTTTTTCCGTGTGGTTTCACCCACAGCCTCAAACACATGTGAGTTCCTACACACGTGTAATGAACACATGCAAAGTTATTTGTGTTTGTGTGCACTTTTAAAGAGCTGTAGCTCAGCAATGGAAGCGTGGAAACGTTTGGATTTATAGGCTGCTAGAAATAGCAATTTTTTAATTTCTGAACTTTGTCCCCAAAATGTCAGTGTATTGAGTGATCATCATATGACCTTACTGCAGTAGAAGCAGGATGTCCATCTGATAAAGGGTCTTTGAGTTATAGTTTCACAAAGATGGGTTCTACTCGGAAAATCTCAAAAATGGCCCTTTAGTCTGTGCAGGATCACATAGTCACGACTGAGGCACTTCCCAGTCAGTCTGTAGCCAGAACATTTTTAACCATGAAGTCATTTGAGACAGATAAACATTTTCTGGTTTCAGACTGACTGAATATGGTTCTATCTGTGAAGTGCCTCAGTGTGGTCTTACCTTCTAAAAAGACTTACCATGTCGGCCAGTGCGATGTAGAGGAACATGCCCCCGGCCAAAGCAAAGATCCAGTTTGGAGAGAAGCTGTTCCCAGCCAGGATCCCGAAGCACATGCCCAGGTAACAGCAGCAGGCCGACAGGAAGTTAAAGAACAGAGCCTGCTGGATACTCATGCCAGCGTTCAGCAGGATCACGAAGTCACCTGAGGAACAGAGGAAGTTAAAGAACAGAGCCTGCTGGATACTCATGCCAGCGTTCAGCAGGATCATGAAGTCACCTGAGGAACAGAGGAAGTTAAAGGTCCTATATCATGCAAAATCGACTTTTTGGAGCTTTTAGCCATGTTGTTATGCTATTTCCTTCTCAAAAACACCCCAGAGCGGTTTTTGGCTTCATTCACGCAGTTCTAAGTAATCCTCCTGAATCCTGCTCTCTGAGCAGCTGCTCCGCCCTCTCCTGGTAAACGACTGAGCTGTTCAGTTGTGTCGTCACAAAGGAACGGAAGTGCTGTCTGTAATGTAATGCCTTACGGCCTGATTTTTATTTATAAAACAGCTTTTTTTTTTTTTTTTTTTTTTTTTTTTTTGAAAAAAAAACAAAAAAAAAAAAAACAGCAACTCTCCGAAGCGTCTGTGCTGTCCCACGACGCTAATCAAGCGCACCCACGGCTGGAGGAGCCATGGATCCGAGCATAAGTGTTGTTTTTGAAGACTGAGCTCTTTCTAACCTACTCTGGACACCGCCTGCTCTTTTTTCTTACCGATAATGCCACGGATGCGCGTTTGGCTACGAGAGGAACAGGACTATTCAACCTTCCTAAAGAAGAGTGCACTCGCCAGAAGTTGGAATTTCTTTCCGGGATTAAGCTAGCTACTATATCAACCAACCTGATGGATGCTTGGTGAACCTTGGCCAGAATCAAAGTGGATTAACTTTTATAACCAACGCGATCTCATGGGAGTCCAAACTGAGCGGTGAGTCAATCAAAACGCGTGTTAGCGCGTGTGTTAGCATGTGTGTTAGCCATTTATGAAACTGTGTTGCACATGTCAACTCCTTATAACTGCATTATGTGAAGTAACTTCACTTTTTGCAGCGATATTTATATTTATAATACTGCAAATGTGGAATGAGCAGAGAGAGGGGCGGAGTTAACTGAATCGAAGCGTCTTATCTTCCGGGTAGGGAAAATACCCCCCAAAAATACTTATATTTCTCTCAAAAATGAGTACTCCATAGTGATAGAGGTACAATATATCATATATATGCCTATACTTTACTTTGGAATGGCTAAAATAGCAGGATACAGATCCTTTAAAGAACAGAGCCTGCTGGATACTCATGCCAGCGTTCAGCAGGATCATGAAGTCACCTGAGGAAGAAACGGCTGCAGTGGCTCAGAAATGTGACATGGTGCGTTGTCCTGCATGAAGACGATGTTGTTCAGGAAAGCACAGCTCTTCTTTTTGTACCATGGAAGAAAGTGGCCAGTCAGAAATCACATATTTTTCAGAGGTCATTTTCACACCTTCAGGGATCCTAAAGAGGCCGAGCAGCTCTCTCCCCATGATTCCAGGCCAAAACATGACTCCGCCCCCTCCTTGCTGACGTCACAGCCTTGTTGGGACATGGTGGCCATTCACCAACCATCCACTACTCCATCCATCTGATCATCCAGGGTCACACGGCCCTCATCAGTGAACAAGACTGATGAGAATGAGTCTCATGTATTTCTGAGCCGCTGCAGCCGTTTCTGCTCGTCAGCTTCAGTGAACAGTTTAGGGGAGGGGGAGAGAAGGTTTATGCATAACTGCAGCCTCTGGAGGTCCTACACCTGATGTTCAGGAGACTCCAGAGGCACCAGCAGCTTCTTTGTAGCAGCTGTTCTCTTAATATGATGAGTGTTTGTCTGGCAGAAACCGTCCTCATTGTGCCTTTATCTGCACAAACCCGGGTGTGTCTGAATCAGACACAAATCTCTTAACAAGATGATGATTACGCTTCATCTTTCATGAAATATGGAAGGTTTTCAGACCTAGTCCAAGGCATTCAACTATTTCACACTTTTCATCAGCAGAGATCCTTTTTCTTTCCCTTATTGTTTGAAAATGGTGGTCTGCTTAATAATGTGGAACGTCCTTTTTCCCTTAACTGGACTTAACCTGAGAACTAAATCATCCCAGGTGTCTGAGACTGATGTCAGTGATTCAAAGAGCCTGAGACACAAAACCATCCATGAGTTTCACTGAAAACTTTTTTTTTACTTTGTGGCACTGAAATACAATTTGCACAATAATTCTTAACATAGTGTATCTCACAGAGATAAAAACACTGACCGAGCTCATGGGGGAACTCCTCACAGAGGATGGCCACAGAGGTGCTGATGCCCTGGAACACTGAGGCGGTGAAAGAGGCTCCGATGGCCAGTCCGTCGATGAAGTTGTGCAGCCCGTCGCTCAGAGTGATCATCCAGGCCAGAGTCCCGATGTCGGAGTAAGTGGCTCCTTTCAGCCAATAACAGCCTCCACCTCGGCCCTTAGAGCGAGCCCCGGAGTCCGAGCACTGAGACTCCTACAGGGACAAGGACAGACACTGTTTAAGTCCTACACGGTTTAAGAGGAAGTCCTACAGAGACACATGGTTAAGAGAAGTCTACAGAGACACACGGTTTAAGAGGAAGTCTACAGAGACACACGGTTTAAGAGGAAGTCCTACAGAGACACACGGTTAAGAGGAAGTCCTACAGGACACAGGTTTAAGAGGAAGTCCTACAGAGACACAGGTTTAAGAGGAAGTCCTACAGAGACACACGGTTTAAGAGGAAGTCCTACAACACATGGTTTAAGAGGAAGTCCTACAGAGACACATGGTTTAAGAGGAAGTCCTACAGAGACACATGGTTTAAGAGGAAGTCCTACAGAGACACACGGTTTAAGAGGAAGTCCTACAGAGACACATGGTTTAAGAGGAAGTCCTACAGAGACACACGGTTTAAGAGGAAGTCCTACAGAGACACAGGTTTAAGAGGAAGTCCTACAGAGGGAAAACACAGACGGTTTAAGAGGAAGTCCTACAGGACACATGGTTTAAGAGGAAGTCCTACAGAGACACATGGTTTAAGAGGAAGTCCTACAGAGACCACGGTTTAAGAGGAAGTCCTACAGGGACACGGTTTAAGAGGAAGTCCTACAGGACACATGGTTTAAGAGGAAGTCCTACAGGACACATGGTTTAAGAGGAAGTCTACAGACACACATGGTTTAAGAGGAAGTCCTACAGAGACACATGGTTTAAGAGGAAGTCCTACAGAGACACATGGTTTAAGAGGAGGAAGTCCTACAGAGACACATGGTTTAAGAGGAAGTCCTACAGGACACACGGTTTAAGAGGAAGTCCTACAGACACATGGTTTAAGAGGAAGTCCTACACACATGGTTTAAGAGGAAGTCCTACACACAGGTTAAGAGGAAGTCCTACAGAACACAGGTTTAAGAGGAAGTCCTACAGACACACAGGTTTAAGAGGAAGTCCTACAGAACACATGGTTTAAGAGGAAGTCCTACAGAGACACATGGTTTAAGAGGAAGTCCTACAGGACACAGGTTTAAGAGGAAGTCCTACAGAGACACATGGTTTAAGAGGAAGTCCTACAGAACACACGGTTTAAGAGGAAGTCTACAGACACAGGTTTAAGAGAAGTCCTACAGAGACACATGGTTTAAGAGGAAGTCCTACAGGGACACATGGTTTAAGAGGAAGTCCTACAGAGACACATGGTTTAAGAGGAAGTCCTACAGAGACACATGGTTTAAGAGGAAGTCCTACAGACACACACGGTTTAAGAGGAAGTCCTACAGAGACACATGGTTTAAGAGGAAGTCCTACAGGGACACATGGTTTAAGAGGAAGTCCTACAGAGACACATGGTTTAAGAGGAAGTCCTACAGAGACACATGGTTTAAGAGGAAGTCCTACAGACACACACGGTTTAAGAGGAAGTCCTACAGGACACATGGTTTAAGAGGAAGTCCTACAGGGACACATGGTTTAAGAGGAAGTCCTACAGAGACACATGGTTTAAGAGGAAGTCCTACAGGACACATGGTTTAAGAGGAAGTCCTACAGACACACATGGTTTAAGAGGAAGTCCTACAGGGACACATGGTTAAGAGGAAGTCCTACAGTACAGACACATGGTTTAAGAGGAAGTCCTACAGGACACATGGTTTAAGAGGAAGTCCTACAGGGACACACACGGTTTAAGAGGAAGTCCTACAGGGACACATGGTTTAAGAGGAAGTCCTACAGGACACATGGTTTAAGAGGAAGTCCTACAGGGACACACGGTTTAAGAGGAAGTCCTACAGGGACACATGGTTTAAGAGGAAGTCCTACAGAGACACATGGTTTAAGAGGAAGTCCTACAGGGACACATGGTTTAAGAGGAAGTCCTACAGGACACATGGTTTAAGAGGAAGTCCTACAGGGACACACGGTTTAAGAGGAAGTCCTACAGGGACACATGGTTTAAGAGGAAGTCCTACAGAGACACATGGTTTAAGAGGAAGTCCTACAGAGACACATGGTTTAAGAGGAAGTCCTACAGAGACACATGGTTTAAGAGGAAGTCCTACAGAGACACATGGTTTAAGAGGAAGTCCTACAGGACACATGGTTTAAGAGGAAGTCCTACAGGGACACACACGGTTTAAGAGGAAGTCCTACAGGGACACATGGTTTAAGAGGAAGTCCTACAGAGACACATGGTTTAAGAGGAAGTCCTACAGGGACACACGGTTTAAGAGGAAGTCCTACAGGACACATGGTTTAAGAGGAAGTCCTACAGAGACACATGTAAGAGAAGTCCTACAAGACACATGGTTTAAGAGGAAGTCCTACAGGGACACACACGGTTTAAGAGGAAGTCCTACAGGGACACATGGTTTAAGAGGAAGTCCTACAGAGACACATGGTTTAAGAGGAAGTCCTACAGGGACACACGGTTTAAGAGGAAGTCCTACAGGGACACATGGTTTAAGAGGAAGTCCTACAGAGACACATGGTTTAAGAGGAAGTCCTACAGAGACACATGGTTTAAGAGGAAGTCCTACAGAGACACATGGTTTAAGAGGAAGTCCTACAGAGACACATGGTTTAAGAGGAAGTCCTACGGGGTTCCCTGATGTGCAGCTCTCCGCTTGTTTAACACTGATGTGAGAAATATAAGCTCTGGTCGTGATGCGTTTGTATCTGTCTGGAGACAATAAAGGCTGATCTTCTCTTTGTGATGCGCTAAACTTGGTTCTTCCAAACATGATCATAGATCTATGTGGGGCCTGAACCACAGTGCAGACGTTTGGTCTACGATTCAGGACAAGCTGTTCTTTCCTGGGCTCTTTGGCCTCAGTCAGGACGGTCCCAGAATCACAGACTGTTTAACCCACTGACCTCCAATAACCAATAACAATCTTTAGAATATTTCACTGAACCCTTTCAACACTAGCCTGGTTTTACCAGACCCTCGTACTCATTCCGTTTCATACAAGGGTCTGGATCTTCATAGCCTGGCCGCAGTTGACCGGAGTTTACGGATAGCTAAGGTCAGGCTATTTCAACATAGTAATGGAGTTAATATTTTAATCAACTATGTTCAGGACGACGCCTCGCTCATTCAACAGCGTTTATCTGAAGCCACAGCCGATTACTCACTGTTCATACATTCTTTAATCACACCTTCTGTTGTGTGTGCACTCCTTTCTTTTATAGGTTATGTTCATGTTCTAGAATTCTATTTCAGTGGGAGCAGGCGCCGAAACAGTTTTTGAAAGAAATGTCCCAAAAGCAAAAGTCCAAATGTTTCCCAGATCATTATTTGACAGTGACTGGATTCATATTGTTCTGATTCTACTGACCAACATCACGCTCATGTTTCTGAATATTGTCTCCACTTTTGGACGCCTTTATGAGGAAATAATGAGACCTTAGTTCATCTGAGCTGAAGAGAAGACTTTGAACTTTGGGACAGTTTTTGTTTCATGTGAATCGGCCTCAGGAATTACAGAGAAATGAGCAACAAACTACGGCCCGCGCTCACACTTACACAAACGAGCCGCGCCGAGTAGAGCACGAGCAGTTGTTTACAAGTGTACACGTGCAAAAGAAGAAATAATAATAAACCCAGCTGCATGAAATAATGTTTACTATGAGCCCAATGTCAAATCTGTTTACTCCACTGTTCTTTTCCACTGTTCTTTTTCCACTGTTCTTTTTACTGCGGTTTAACAAAAAAAGAGAAATAGAGAAATGTGCGCCCCCTTGTCCCGTGATAAGCTAAGGCGGGGGCGGAGCAGATATAGGCACCTGTCGCTCTGAGCCTTTCTTTGGATTCATGGATAAAATACAGCCTTCAAAAAGGCTACAGAACAGAAGATATGATGCTCAGGTGTCATTCATTGCTGCTTCGGCCACTGGTTCAGGTATGTAGGTGAACTCCTGGAAGCACTTAACACGAACACGCACCAAAATCACAAGCGTAAATCGAAATGCAGCTGCAGCTCGTACCTGTCAGACAAAAGCCTGATGCCAAACCAGGGAACAGTAGCAGAGAAATGAGACTCGGACACAGCGCGGAAGAAGTTCTACAGGCCCCGTAAAGTCAGACCCAAGACGAGCGTGATGTGGCCAGTGAGCCGGAGCGAGTGGCCCGGGAGAACGGTGAGCGGCCGGGGGAACCGGGACCGAGTGGCCCGGGAGAACGGTGAGCGGCCGGGGGGAACCGGGACCGAGTGGCCCGGGAGAACGGTGAGCGGCCGGGGGAACCGGGACCGAGTGGCCGGGAGAACGGTGAGCGGCCGGGGGGAACCTGGACCGAGCGGCCCGGGAGAACGGTGAGCGGCCCGGGGGAACCGGGACCGAGTGGCCCGGGAGAACGGTGAGCGGCCGGGGGGAACCGGGACCGAGCGGCCCGGGAGAACGGTGAGCGGCCGGGGGGAACCGGGACCGAGTGGCCCGGGAGAACGGTGAGCGGCCGGGGGGAACCGGGACCGAGTGGCCCGGGAGAACGGTGAGCGGCCGGGGGAACCTGGACCGAGCGGCCCGGGAGAACGGTGAGCGGCCGGGGGGAACCTGGACCGAGCGGCCCGGGAGAACGGTGAGCGGCCGGGGGGAACCTGGACCGAGCGGCCCGGGAGAACGGTGAGCGGCCGGGGGGAACCGGGACCGAGTGGCCCGGGAGAACAGTGAGCGGCCGGGGGAACCGGACCGAGTGGCCCGGGAGAACGGTGAGCGGCCGGGGAGGAGTCGGCGGCTGCTGCTCTGGTCGTTCATCGTTAACACAGCAGTGGCTCTGACACACGTTATACATCCAGCCTTTTCTCACTGTTGTACCGTGACAGAAACGCAGCCGCTCACATGACAGCAGTTTGTACCCGTGTGGGCAAACACGAGCGACCGCGCCGAGCTCCGGCTCCTCCAAACGCCAAAGTCCAGAACTGAGTCGGACTCGGGCACGGTTCGACTGCGCTCACGCTGCACAAACGGACCAAACGGCTGAAGAGGCTTCCAGCGCCGGCCGCGGTTCAGATGTCAAGTGTGAGTGCACCCTGAGATCTGCATAAAGACAGTTACCATGGTTACGCCTCCGTTTGAACTATCGGCTCTTTAGGATGTGGAGACGTCACATAAAGGCAGACTATTAAAACCCTAAAGCAGCAGCAGCACTGTGACGTTTAGTTCTGTTCTGATCTCCACCTTCAAAAGAAAAGACGTACCTGTGGCGTCTGCGCGGGCAGAGCATGAGAGCGCCCTCTCCTGGCTCCAGAGCAGGACCGCTGACCTCCCCGTTCTGCTGTGGCTTGTCCTTATCGCCCTCTTCCACATCGCTGCAGGGCTCGGAGTATCGCTCAGCCGGGGGTAATGGCTGTGCCCGGGGCTCTGACAGTTACACACTGACATTAGCTACAGTAACTTCACCTCTGCATGTGCGTAAACGACTCACCCCGGCTTTGGGCTTGAGCAGGACTTTGAGGACCTTCTCAGTGAAGAAGAACAGGTAGAATCCAGCAAACACCACGGCCGACTTGGACACATAGAAGTCCACCATGGGGTCAAAGCCAAAGGCCTTAAAGAGAGAGACGTCAATGGAACAAACACTCAGAAGGCAGACGATGGACCAGGCAGAACCAGAGGATAAACCGACATTAGGAGAAAGCCCTCACTCCAGATGCCCCGTCTCTCATGTGTTACTTTAACATATACACGTCTGATGTTTGGGTTTAAGTAAAGGCTGCAACTCTAACCCCCACATGAACCAAGCACATTTTCTCCTATTCAGCTTTACCCAAATCTAAAGCTTCTTGACTGGAGTTTACAGCCTATAGGCCAATGTGACGCCAGATTTGAAAGCTAAGACCTACAAAACTGATCGTAACTTTTTTGTTGCTGCGTTTACGTCACATTTTTCTCTGTTTTTTGTTGCTTTTCCACCATTTTTATTATTCTTTGTTGTGTTTGTCACTTTTTAGAGTTTTTTTTGCTTCTTCCTCACTGTTTAACCGTGTTTTGTCGCTCTTTTGTTGTTTTTTCATCCTCGTTTTCATTGCCGTTTTGTTCAGGAAGCTTTTAGATTTGGGTAAAGCCAAACTGGAGAACATGGTTGGGGGTTAGGGGGTTATATCGGGTGCTGTGGTGTTGCTTTGGTAAATGCCTGGTCTGACGCGATGCCAGTTGTTTCACTGTCGTACGTTTGTAACTTTTGCCTTGTGTTGTTGCTGTTGTGTATCGCTGACTGAGCTTTGGCTGATTAAGTGGCAAAAACTTTAACACATTTCTACAGTAACTTTTTCCTGACTAATACTGCGATTTGACGAGGTTCAGGATTTCAGCTTCATCAGCAACAAGATGCAAAGAGGCGTTTAATGGAGTAGTCAGAAAAACATGCTTAAAGGAACAGGCCAGTGTTTTTCCATACGGAGATATGTTTTTACCTGAGTTGATGCGTAACTGTCTGGTCTTTACGCGTGTGCACAGTCACACAAAAAGACCAAAGATGTTGTTAGCATTTAGCCTCTCCTCATCTCCTCTATGGGGCCAAACGGGGGTGAAGTTAGAAGCTCTTCCATACAGTTATGTGAGCAGTTACATGATCCAAGCCATTTACACAAAATTACACATGTGGATTTTCTAAGTGGATAAAAAGGGGAACTATATTGTGAGGCGTAATAAAACCTTAGGAGCTCCAGGTGTTATTACGCCAAAGACCAGACAGGTACGCATTACTCAGTATGGAAACACACCGGCCTGTTCCTTTAAATCTTTCTGTAATAAAAGTGTCTCCAACTCCCTTTCGGATTAGGGCTGCATCGAACGATTATTTTGGTAATCGATTAATCTACTGATTGTTTTTAATCGCTTGGCTGTGAATGGTGTATGAAAATGTTATTTTTTATTTTTATCACATAAATGCTTTCTGATTGGATGAGACACAGATATTTATGAAATTTTCAATGTACAAAACACTTCATAAACTAATTTGAAAACAAAGTAGGATTCCATCAAACATGAAACATGTTCATGTCATTTTTGTTCTATTTGAGTCTGCGTTTACTAGAAAACGATTAATCTTTCATTTTTGTATTGGTTTATTTGGTCGGGACAGACCAAATAAATGTTATTTGTTAATGTTAATGAACACACATGGGTCTCATGCATGTAAACACACCACACCGGATTATAGCCTTGGGCTAATTTCCACTGCACTCTCATTCATCCTGGCCTATTGTACATGTTTTTAGTGGTAGGGGAAACTGGAGTACCCGGAGGAAACCTACGCAGACACGGGGAGAACATGCAAACTCCACACAGAACCCGGGACCTTCTAGCTGTGAAGCACGAGCACTAACCGCTGAGCCACCGATTACTAATCGATTACTAAAATAGTTCCAGCCCTAGGCCGAATCATCAGCTGCAAAACGCTGTTGTTTTATGAAAATCCGCCTCATAATTAAAACCTGCTGTTTTTTTAACCCCTTCAACTCGCTCTGTGATGAAATGACGATCCTGTGACCGACACTTGTTATTTGTTACTCGCGGTGAAGCTTAAATGGTCGACTGGACTGGGTTCTTAGCCCTTGTGGTCAGAATGTGACGCTGGAACCAAGTCAGAGCGGTTTTATAAAAGCGTTCAAACGAAAACTAACAACCCCTTGAGGTTCGGTCACTGCAGGAGCTCAGACCTCGCTGTCGATTCGATAAAGGTCAATCATGCAGCACGAGGGAGAGGTCACGAGAAACTGGAACTAATTACTATTGTACTATATAATTACATTTCTATGCAGAATAAAGTGGATATTTGTGCGTATTGGACGTTTCAGTGACTCAGCGGCTGCAATACAGAATGTTTAAGTGATGACTGTAAACACCAGCTGGTCTGAGCACAAAGCCGTGTTAAAGGTAAAGCATGTTTCTTGGTTAGTTGCAGCCCTACTTGTAACTAACTTTATTATCATCTTGTCTAGTGATATTCATTCAGCAGAACATTGGCCTTTCGCTTGGTGTTAAGAGGCGTTGGGGGGAAGTGACGCTACCTCTGGGATGAGCTGAAACAGAGCGTTGGAGTACAGCGTGCCAATGGCCAGGGCGATAAAGTACAGCAGCAGACGTTTGTAAAAGGTTTTCTTCATGAAGGGAACCACACTGGCCCCCGCCAGAGAGCACAGAGAGATGAGGGTCACACACAGGAACCCATAGCCCCACACTGAGCAGACAAAGAGCAGACAGGGTTAAGTGTTAGTCAACCCAACGCTCCCATTGCACAAATCATTACAATCATTTAAAGTGATTCTGTTTGTGTAGAATGTTCGAGGTGTCCACACATGGTTCTGGAGAGTGTGCAGAGTGTCGTGTCTTATGTGGCCCAACCCTCCCAGCTCTGCCCTAAACATGACGACACTTCTGTAGGTTCTGTCTGTGGGACAAATGCAGTGTTGTTTCGTCAACGAAGACGACAACGATATCATTTCATGGACGCCCTTTTTCTAATGACGAAAACTTAATGACGAGCTAAAACAGCTCTTTGACTAAAACATGAGACGTTTATGAGTTTACGTCAATGTCCAGTTCACAATGACACTTCTGCCAGTGTCTATGGTTGTGTAATGTGTTTGTCAAAAGCTATAAAGCCAAGAGATTACTATTATTTATCTAAATTAATTATAACTTTTTACAATGAAACTGACTAAAAGCCTTTTAGTTTTCGTCTAACTAAAACCTTTAGAAAAGACTAAAACTCAAAGAAAAAAACAACACTGGACAAATGTTCATCCAAATCAAATGGTGCAAAGAATCTCCGGCACAAATAAGACCGTCTACTGAAATAAACAGTGTTTTTAAAGTGTTCCTTTAATTCTGCAGAGCTGGAGTCAAGTTGATTGTTTGGAGCTTTAAGACACAGTGAGGCAAACCAACCACCAAAACCCAATCGATTGGCCCATGATTACAGTCCAAACATTAATCAGCACATGTGGAGGACAGGAGAAAGACCATATAAGGGCAGATACAGTGGAACCAGGTGTTTACATACACTTTATAAAAAGACACATTTGCATTTTTTTCTCACCGTTTGACATGAAACCAGAATTAACACTTGAAGGTTCAGGTTCATTGGTTAAAACAATGATGGAAATGTCCAATCATCATACAGATCAGAAAGAAGGCGGGTTCTGTGTCCCAGAGTCTGAAATGTCTGAAAACAAAAGACCTGGTGAAGATGCTGAACCTGGTAAGAGTTTGTCATTATCCAGAGTGAAACAAGTCCTGTACCGACATGGGCTGAGAGGGAACTCTGCCAGGAAGAAGCTCTGACTCCAAAACAAACACAAGGATAAAGACTTTAATGTTTGGAGACATATCCTGTGTCTGTTTGTCCATAATGACCATGGTCACGTTTGGAGGAAAAAGCCTGAGAACACCATCCCAACTGTGAAATACGGGGGGCAGCATCATGCTGTGGGGCTGTTTTGCTGTGGGAGGGGCTGGTGCACTTCACTGATGACATCATGAAGAAAGAACTCTATGTGGAAATATTGGAGCAACATCTCCAGAGGAAGTTACAGCTTGGACAGATGGGTCTTCCAAATGGACAATGACCCAAAGCCAAACTGGTTACAAAGTGGCTTCAGGAAAACAAAGTCCTGATCTCAGTCCAGTTTAAATGTATCAGAGCTGAAAAGGCATAGGCACGCATGGCGGCCTACAAATGTGTCTCAGTTACAGCAGTTCTGTTTGGAGGAATGGACCAAAACTCATCCAACTATTGTGAGAAGCTTGTGAAGGAAATCCAAAACGTTTGACCCGAGTTATACAGTTTAAAGGTAATGCTGCCAGATATTAATGACATGTATGTAAACCTTTGGTTTGTAAAAAAGTAATAAAAAGACGTGTAGGAAATTCTATCTCTCATTCTTCTGGCATTTAGCAAATAGAAATAACTTATAATTCTAATTGACCTAAAAAGGTAAAAAGAGAATTTTGGCTTCATGTCAAACAGTGAGAAAAAATGCAAATGTGTCTTTTTATAAAGTAAACATATGGTTCCCGCTGTAACCCCGCCCAGGAGGAAGACCATATAAGGGCATATGACCCCGCCCAGGAGGAAGACCATATAAGGGCATTTAACCCCGCCCAGGAGGAAGACCATATAAGGGCATATAACCCCGCCCAGGAGGAAGACCATATAAGGGCATATAACCCCGCCCAGGAGGAAGACCATATAAGGGCATAGAACCTCTGGCAGCAGCTGGAGGATGGCAGTGGAGAACAACGTGCCAATGGCCAGAGCGATGAAAAAGGTTAGCACACTGTGCATGTGACGCGTCTTCATGAGCGGAGCAAACAAGACTCCGGTGAAAGCGGACATGTTGATCACTGTGACGCTCAGGAACGCATATCCCCACACTGTGGACAGAGTGAGGAGGTCAGGGCTGTGGACAGAGTGAGGAGGTCAGGGTGAGGAGGTCAGGGTGAGGAGGTCAGGCAAGAGCACTCTGATCTCCATCCTGTCCGGTCAGTCGGTGCTTGTGTGGTGAGTCAGTCCTTTACCTTCTGCGTCTGAAGGTCTCGGGGAGCTGTCTGCACTAGAGCCTGTGTGGAGCCTGTGTGTTCTATAGTTCCTTACCTTCTGCGTCTGAAGGCCTTGGGACATCTCTGCACTGGGCCCCTCCTCACTCTTCCTGCAGGAGCCTGAGCCGAGCTGCTGCAGCATGGTGGGACAAAGCTCCTGCAGACGCTGCCCGTCCAGGTGGGACTGCTCCCCGATCTGAAACCCAGCCAGTGTGTCTGTGGACAAACACTGACCAGAAAAAACATTCACATGTAACTTCTCTCCTGGACGACTGAGAGCCTACACACACATTTGGATGGATCACTATTGTACGCTGCACTGAGAAAACAGGTCTAACCATTTAGACAGAGCAGGAAGTCATTTCAAATGAATGTATTTTGGATTTAAAGGAACATTATGCAACTTTTAATGTAAAATAAAATCTCTCTGAGAAAAGAGATTTATCTCAAGGGACTTCCTGGTTAAATAAAGGTTAACTAAATAGTAAGTCTTTGTAATGAGTATGGCTGTGCTTAAAGGAAGCATCTTACCCTGGAACTGTTGGCCTGTGGCTCAGTGGTTAAGCTGCTCTCTAAGCCCTGGCTGAGGACGGCCAGCAGGGAGCGCAGCTGAGGCACAGAGATGGTTCCGTTCTCTCCATAACGAGTGAGCAGCTCCTGAAGCACCAGAGTCTGGGAGCTCAGGCTGTCCCCCTGGACACCCAGAGGAGCCCAGAGCATCAGCACTAAGACCATGGTCCACCACAGGGGGGCGCCGCACACACGACCGCGGCAGCTCATGATCCAGGAGGTCCAGGAGGTCCAGGAGGGGCGGGTCAGGCTGAGTTACCTCTGACGACACACTGTGGACACACAAGCACAGACTAAACCGTCTCGCCTTTGCTCGGCCTGATCCCTCAGACCTCTGAAGCTCAGCTGGAAGGGCCTGGGCGGTACTTGGATGGGAGACCGTTTGGTAACACCAGGAAGCCTGGAGAATGTAGTGAGCGAGTGAGTGGTCAGAGGGGCCGATGGCGCAGACTGGCTGCCTCGCTTCTGTCAGTCCACCCCAGGGCAGCTGTGGCTACAGTAGTAGCTTACCACCACCAAGTCTGGAGTGAATGAATAATGCAATGTAAAGCTTATTTGAGTGTCCAAGAAAGCATTATACAAACAGATCCATTATTATTATTATTATTATTATTATTATTATTATTTAATAATAATAATAAACCAAAATATATCATTTTTTATCTCGGCTATGAGCCCTCCCTCTGCGGCTCAGGCCTTAAGGCGACTGAGAAACATCGCAATGAAAATCGGTCTGAAAAAACCCTCAGAGAATATGGACCTGCTGCTCATTCTGAAGCTCAGAACCTGGAGAATTCAGTCGCTGAGTTAGTTTTAACCTCCGTAATTGTATATTTGATCGTCGCGCTAAATGTCGTGGCTAGCAACAGCATGCTAATGCTAACGGCAGTTAATCAAGGCTGGGACAGAAACTATGCCTGGATCACGTGAAGAAAAATCGGCCACTGCTGGAGCCAAGTGTTTGTGTTTCATGAAATAACTGATCGAACAGGTTTGTAATGATCACGTTATGTGAGAGGTTTATTAATGGAGCCTAAAGCCTGTCCTGTAGCCGAGGATATTTACTGTAGAAAAGTCTGGTGATCCTTGTTTAATGTTTTTACATTAGTTTATTAATAGATATAATTGATAAATGATCTTTAACATCTCGTTTGCAAGAACTAAATGAGACTGTGTTGAAGTCACACTGGAGAAAAGAGGAACATTCACTTTTCACTCAGAGAAAACCAGGGCAGGAATGTTTTAATAAATCAGCCTTAAGCCCCTAATACAGCGCCCCCTGCTGTCACAGTTCAACACAGTTTACAGTTTAAAAGCTTCATATACAAGAATATAGACAAGAAATGTGTCGTCTTATCGGCCTCTAAACGAGATTATCATTCATAGATTTACTTACAGCTTTTATACAAACTTCAGCTCAGACAGAAACAATAATTTACTTTCCTCCAGTTTCCTTTAACACTAAAATCTTACATCGTTTCGTCCAGACTCCAAAACCAGGAGCCGTTTCGGCCAAAGAAACGTCTGTAAAGTCCCAGGACGATGATTGAGACCAAAGTAGAGCCTTGTGGAATGTCCCGGCTCTAGTGTCGGCAGTAAACCTTACCTGTACTGATCCTCATCTTCACACACGCCACATGCGTGTACAGTATTTAAAGACACGTGTTTGCAGTGACGCATGTTCAAACAAAAGGCAGTTCCCTAAAGAGGAATGTGGCTGTGTGACCTCAGGGAAACGCCATCTGCACACGTGAGCAACCAACACCTGTGTCATACGTGTCCACAAAGCTCCAACAAACACCAGCCACACAGCGTCATCCTGCCCCGTCATCCTGCCCCCGTCAGGTCCATTCTCCTGGAGTCTCACACCAAACTGTGTTTGAGACAAGAAGAACTCCACCCAGAGCAGTCCATATTCAAAAGGTAAATGGTCTCAACTTATAAAGTGCTTTTCCACAGCTTTAGGCTCAAAGCGCTTTACAGGACCCAAACCCACTCACCCACCCACCCACCCACTCACCCACCACCCACCACCCACTCACCCACCCACCCACTCACCCACCCACCCCCACTCACCCACCCACCCACCCACTCACCCACCACCCACTCACCCACTCACCCACCCACCACTCACCCACTCACCCACTCACCCACTCACCCACCACCCACCCACCCACTCACCCACTCACCCACTCACCCACTCACCCACTCACCCACCCACTCACCCACCCACCCACTCACCCACTCACCCACCCACTCACCCACCACCCACCCACTCACCCACTCACCCACTCACCCACTCACCCACCCACTCACCCACCCACCCACTCACCCACTCACCCACCCACTCACCCACTCACCCACTCACCCACACAAACCACCCAACCACCCACACAACCCACTACCCACCCACCCACCCACTCACTCACTCACCACTCACTCACTCACCCACTCACCCACTCACCCACCCACCCACTCACCCACTCACCACCACCCACTCACCCACCACTCACCACCCACCCACTCACCCACTCACCCACTCACCCACCCACTCACCCACTCACCCACTCACCCACCCACTCACCCACCCACCCACTCACCCACTCACCCACTCACTCACCCACCCACCCACTCACCCACTCACCCACTCACCCACCCACTCACCCACCCACCCACTCACCCACTCACCCACCCACTCACCCACTCACCCACTCACCCACACAAACCGACCCAACCACCCACACAAACCCAGCTACCCACCCACCCACCCACTCACTCACTCACCCACTCACCCACTCACCCACCCACCCACCCACTCACCCACTCACCCACTCACCCACTCACCCACCCACTCACCCACCCACCCACTCACCCACTCACCCACTCACTCACCCACCCACCCACTCACCCACTCACCCACTCACCCACCCACTCACCCACTCACCCACTCACCCACACAAACCGACCCAACCACCCACACAAACCCAGCTACCCACCCACCCACCCACTCACTCACTCACTCACCACTCACCCACTCACCCACCCACTCACCCACCCACTCACCCACTCACTCACCCACTCACCCACTCACCCACCCACCCACTCACCCACTCACCCACACAAACCGACCCAACCACCCACACAAACCCAGCTACCCAGCTACCCACTCACCCACCCACCCACCCACCCACTCACTCACTCACTCACTCACCCACTCACCCACCCACTCACCCACCCACTCACTCACTCACTCACCCACTCACCCACTCACCCACCCACTCACCCACTCACTCACCCACTCACCCACTCACTCACCCACTCACTCACCCACTCACCCACTCACTCACCCACTCACCCACACAAACCCACTCACTCACCCACTCACCCACTCACCCACCCACCCACTCACCCACTCACCCACACGCAGACACCGGGGTCTCTTTTTATCAAAGTACACACAATAAGATCCTTTCATACACATTCTATTCCTATAGGAATAAGGTGGGCAATGTCATATGCAAATTTACAATATAGAGTATATCTGCATTTCAAGAAATGTGTAAAAAAATTAAGGTCCCCCCCCCCCCCCAATCTACATTGGGAAAAAATAGGGAAGAAAGGAGAAAATATGGAGAGAAAAAACCTTGTAAAAATGGCCTTTTGTAGCGACAGTGCCCTTTTCTACGAGGAAGTAAAAGATGGGCACAGTTTCAGCTCGGCCCGAGTGGCGTAACAGTCGTTCAGACTCCACACTGTGACACGATGAGCTGAAATCCATCCCGTTCACACGCTTCATGTTTGTCTCCAGCCCCTATGGCCCCTATGGCCCCTATGGCCCCCGTGGATTTGGAGAAGTACAAAGGAAGAGGAAAGTACTCTTTACTTTTTAGTTTGTGCTGAGGTTTCCAAGGTCTGTGGCCGTGACGCACGATGATGAAGCTAAATGTGAGGATTACAATAATAGCAGGTTCTTGCCATTGAGATACAATCCTTACATGGAGATCTGTGATTCATACATGTCTTTGTGCACAACAAGCCACAGGTTTCTTTAATGCATCCAAAAGAAACTCACAGTTCCTCCTGCCTGTTCCCGCTGATTAGACGCCTGTGTCGGGAACCCAACCCTAACCCATAACCCTAATGATAACCCTAACCCTAAACCCGCAGTTCCTCCTGCCTGCTCCCGCTGATTAGATGCCTGTGTCGGGAATCTAACCCTAACGGGCAACAACGATAGCGGGTAACAGGTAATGATAAGCCTAACCCCACACAATCAAACTGAAAGAGTAAAAGTACCCACTAAGTTCCAGTTAAAGAAGCTAATCTCCTTGTGAACCCTTCCAGAGCAGGAGTCATTATGTTAGCCACAGTTCTCTGAAATGCGAGGTTCCTCACAGGAGCACATCACCCCAGTGTTCGCCTCCCTCCACTTCCTGTTAGAACATTCATCTTAAAGTCCTTCTACAAAGTCTTACACAACCTTTACATGAGGCTTTACTCCTCCTCCTGTCCAAATACAACCCTCAGGTTTGTGGTGGAGTCCGTCTCTCGACTTTTGTAACGAAGGCAGAGTCTGCTGCTAAAACTAAATTCATTTATAGAAATAAAACGCAGTGGTAATGATAGTGCAGTCAAAGTAGGTCACTGACTTGCGTTCACGTGGCCCTACCTGTGCAAAGAAACAATCATTCATGCATACAACAACAACACCACTTGTCTCTCGACCACGTTTTAACAGACGAGAAAGGCGAGTGTTGTGCCTTTAGCTTACCTAGCTACCTCCTAAGTGATGCCCAGGCTGTAGAGATGGTACAACAATGAAGTTGAACTATATCTAAGCCCTGCAATGCAATACTTGTAATTTGATCCGTCATTCTCGGTTATAAAGCGTTTCTCCCACGCCGTGATGTTTTGGCCCGCTTCATATTGAAAAGTTAAACTAGCCATGCGCCATGACAGCTTCTCGTGAACAAATGTTTGGGAGCGCTCTGGTGGTCTCTGGTGGTGCAAAAATGTATTACACATATTTTAGATGGCACGGCAAATTATACACGCCAGTTAACCGAGCAAAAAGCTTTTACTCGGTTACGCAATTTTTAACGGTTAACCGGTTAATCGGTTAACTGTGGACACCCCTATTGAGTACTGTGACTTTCAGTGATGCCATAAACAGTGTGAAACAAAACAAAAACAACATTGTTCTTTTAGTGAAACAGAAGGTTTGTTTACCTGCTTTACTAGTTTAGATCAAATCACATGTGATTGAAACGAGTAAAGCAGGTGTGCGTTGCCAGCTCAGACGTGCTCTTACACAAATGTAGTTTTAGCTGCTTTTAACAAAACTTTCTCTTAAACCTCGGGGTTCCCATTCGTTTTTAATGTCGCTGTTACCTGGATCTATACTTTCACAACTTTTAAACACTTTCTAACCTCAGCGTGGGACTTGTGCTAACCGGCGGCTAGCTAATGGCTACACGACTCACCTCCACGCCCAGTTGTGGGGACAGTGCTGATCTGGAGCAAAGGATTTCCATGCTGTTCAAAATCCAGGAGGAAAAGGACTCTGAGATAATCGTGGGTAAAACTCAATCCAGTCCCACTAGTGCGCAGCTCGCTGAAACGGCGCATTCTTCCGGGAACTTCTCAATTCAGTCCAGAGGCGTGCTGGCCATAGGGAGAGTCGGGAGGTTTCCCGGTGGGCCGCGGCACTGTTTAGGGTCGGGCCGGGGGAAATGTGTCAAAATCATAAAAAAATTTTTTGCATCTAACTTTTCATCCTTGTGGCGGGGAGATACCATTTGACGTTGAACTAACTCAGAGGGGTGTTTAATGGGAACACCCCTCCGCTTTAGTTGAAGTTGGTGCAGTCCAATCCAGTGGAGACAAGTGTCCGCGTGAGTAAAGAGAGAAAGAGGCAGTGAAATGTAGAAAAGTGGACGAATAATTTTATCTTCATAACTTCAGACTGTGCAGCGGCCCATGTAAAAAGAGGAAGTGTTAAAAGCTGTATTTGAACCAGGGACCTCCGGCACCTGAGACCAGCGCACTATCACTGAGCTATAAACCCACAGAGAGGTGGACCGGTCTTCTCTAAATTCCCGGGCCGAAATGAGGTCCCAGCACGCCACTGATTCAGTCCAATGCTACCTGTCCACGTCATCAGGCCGGTGGTGTCCCTCGCAGCGAAAACTACTGGCTCCAAATCGGCGCTAAGCCTAAAGCGCCGACTAGTTCGACTCCACGGAAGTCAGAGGAATGGATAGTAGTGCCTGCTAGCAAAGCTCCCCGTAAGCCTGGCTCCCATCACGCCGATAGCATAACGCTGGCAAATAGATTCAACATCTTGGACATCAAGAATTTTCCTCCTCTGCCCAGTCTTCACTCAACGCAGCCGGGGCTTACTCAGTCCGGGACGCCCCGTCCAGGGCTCTCGGCCTTCAGCGAACCCCCAGTTTCGGTCAGACGCCGCAGTAGTGTGCACTGCACCCCAGCTCCTGGTTACAAGGACGGATCACTACCTCATATTGGCACTGCATGAGAATCAGTTTCCGGACTTGAGCTGCCTGCAAACATGCGAGTGTGCAGTACAGACGCAGCCCGAAGACCAAGCACTGGCGCCTCCTCCTCGGGCACGTTGGGACCGAGTGACCGGGGGGATACGTCTGCTGCTCCGTCCGGGCGCAACCCCAGGGAGTCAGGGCGCTCCTCCGCTGTGGATCGGACTCGGAGCCAGGATCATGCCGTGGTGAAGCCAAATCCATCAGTCCTTGTGTTGGGAACATCCATGGTTCGCAACGTGAGAGTGATTAACGGCCACACCTCCTGCCACCCAGGTGCTCTCGTGCAGGACATCAATAACGCTGCCCCAAACATCCTCCACAATCACCCTTCAGTCTCCATGGTAGTGATCCACGCCGGTACCAACGACCTCAAACTTCAGCTGTCAGAACTACTGCACGAAGAATAACATCCCATACGTGGACAATTTAACATTTTTTAACAGGCCTGTCTTTTCAAAAGGACAAACTACACCCCAACTTCACCGGATCCCACCTGTTCTCACAGAACATTCTACTTACAATAGAATCAGCAGCATGAAGGTCTCCCCCACCACCCACCATAACGGATATTCCTGTTTTTATGAGCAGAGAGCGCACCAAAGGTAAGACTACTCGCACTGTTAATACTAATAACCTCAGACCTCTCACCAAAGCTCAGTCATCACATAGTTCCTTAGATACTCAGTCCCCTACCACAGTGAACATGGCTCTATTAAATGTCCGCTCTCTGCCGAATAAGTCTTTTATTGTAAATGATTTGATTTTAGATAATAATCTTGATTATTTCTAACTGAAACCTGGCTGGGTGCGGATGCGAATGCCGTTCTTGCTGAGGCGTCTCCACCTAATTTTAGCAGTGCCTTTTCAACCAGAAATGGAAAAAGGGGAGGTGGCACTGCCTCTATAAGCATAAATACTCTTGCCACCAAACCTATTTTATTTGATCCATACACGAGTTTCGAGCACCACGCAATTATTTTTAATAACCCCCCAATTTTATGTGTCACTGTCAATAGACCGCCCAAAAGATGTCCCCTTTTTATTAATGAAATCTCAGACTTTCTATCTATTTTACATACCTCCTTTAATAAGATCATTTTAACCGGTGATTTTAATCTACACATAGACAAAGTTTTAGACCCCATTACTGCGGAGTTTTTAAATGTTCTTAATTATATGGATTTCACCCAATACGTCACACAGCCAACTCACGAGAAAGGCCACAGTCTGGACCAGGGCACAGTCTGGACCGGGTCACATGTGATGACCCGGTCATCACGTGTGACCCGGTCATCGCGTATGACCCGGTCATCGCGTGTGGCCTGTCCACTACTGTGTCCTCTGTTATCGACTTGGCCGTCTCTGACCATTACTGTGTGTTTTTTAATGTCACCGGTTTTATCCAGCGAGAATCCTCGGCAAAAAATGTGAGGAAACGAAATTTGACCCTGAAGTGGCTGCAACATGTATTGATGCTTTACAACAAATTCCTCCTGTGATTTTACCTGCTAACTGCGATTTTATTGTTGACAATTTTAACCGTAAACTACTCATCGCCCTCGATGCAGTTGCACCATTGAAACTTAAAAAGATTAATCCCAAACCCCTCCCCCCCTGGAGAAACGAGGAGCTAAAGCAGCTCAAGAGAAATTGCAGGAAGGTCGAGAGGAGATGGAGGAAATTCAGAACAATACATTTTCAAATATTCCGTGCTCAACAAAAGACCTACAATACAGCAATAAGAAATGCAAGAAATAAATTATTTGACAATAATCACCAACCACAAAAAAACAACCCAAAAGTCCTATTCTCAACAATAGAAAATGTTTTAAATCCTGATTTTAACAAACCTCCTTTAAATCCCACAGCTGCTCTCTGTGAGGCGTTTGCAGACCAGGGGAAAGATAGACACTATCAGATGTAATATTTTATCTACCCAAAATAATACGGTTTTAAATGCATAGGTTGTCTACTTGTTCCAGAGGAAACACTGCACAGTTTTGTCCAGGTTAATGCTGAGATGCTTGATAAAGTTTTCTCCTCAGTGAGGCCCACCACATGTCTTTTAGACCCGGTCTCAACCCCGTTTTTTAAAACATTTTATGGATCCTTTAAAGACGAACTTTTAAACATGATGAATTGCTCTCTTCAGACGGGGGTCTTCCCTGCTGCCTTTAAGGGGGCGGGGCCTCTACTGAAGAAGAGCAATTTGGACTGTAATGATTTTAACAATTTTAGACTGGTATCCAACTTACCATTGTTAAGCAAAATCTTAGAAAAACTTGTCTTTATCCAACTTTTTCTGAAAACTTGTCTTTATCCAACTTACTTACTCCAACTTACTTACTCCAACTTACTTACTCCAACTTACTTATCCAACTTACTTATCCAACTTACTTACTCCAACTTACTTACTCCAACTTACTTACTCCAACTTACTTATCCAACTTACTTACTCCAACTTACTTACTCCAACTTACTTACTCCAACTTACTTACTCCAACTTACTTACTCCAACTTAATGATTTTATTACTGCAGATAACGTCCTTGAGAAATTCCAGTCTGGCTTTAGGTTGCCTGGCCTGCCAGACACTCCTCCTTTCTGTTCAAAAGAAGAACCGTCTGGGCGGCTGCTCGCAGCCAATCATTTCACGATTTGACCCACATCGGTCCAATCACGCACCAAGAGACGGAAGCCGTCACCTGTCACCACCACGCACTCTTCCAAAACATTAAAGATGGCGGCCGATACACTGTTTTCTTCGGCTCTTTCGTCTGTTTTAAATCATTTGGAAAATATGAAATCCCTAAAACCGGAGCAAGAAACAGCGTTCGAAGCGTTCCTCGTAAAAAAGGACGTTTGTGCCGCTTGTTACTGCAACGTATCTAGCGTTGCTCTAATTGGTTGATGCCGTCTGTCAATCACGCCCACCGGGAAATTGTTGAGATCACGCTCGTTCCCAGACTATATGTCTTTGAAATATCTATGAAAAGGCATGTCGTTTGGCAGGCCAGGCAAGGCTTTAGGGTAAACCACAGCCCAGAGACGGCCCTTTTAAAGATTTTAAATGATCTTAGATTAAATTATGACTCACAGAAGGTCACAGTGTTGGTTCTACTGGATCTGAGCGCTGCCTTTGATACAGTCGACCACACTATTCAATTTCAATTCAACTTTATTACGGACTCAAGGTCCAAAGAGACAGCGACGTCATAAACAACACTAAACTACAAAAATAAAAAATGACACAGTCCCTTTAAAAAGACAGCTATACCAGTGCCTCCACATTTGCGACTGATAGCGAATGGCACAACAGGTGACATCAACCAATGAACCAATGATTGTATTAACAGACTTATTCAAACGGCATATGAAACGGTACATAAGCGTCCGCAGTGTGGCTTGCAGCGTGTTTATTCCAGCAGTGACAAACATCTCACTCGCACTGGTCCATCTCGGCCTCCTGAGAAGCTCACGCAGAGCGTCGTTATAGGCCACCTGCACCCTGTGCAATGTTCCTTTTTATAGTTTGACCAAAGGTGCGCTGTGTACAGAGGTGTACAATATGATTTGAACAACATCATGTTCACTTTGTCCGTACAAAAACCAAATTTACGCGCCAGCGTGTTTGCCTGGGCATACAACGTTCTACATTGCCTGTTTATGTCAGCATCATCAGACAAGTCTTCTGTCAATATATGCCCAAGATATTTTATTTAGTTTGAAACATGAAGCCTTGCATTAGACAAATAAACATCAGGATATGATGTCTTCTTATCCTCCTTGGCTCTACAGATCATAACCAAACTTTTCACTGCATTATATTTAATGTCATGCTCCAGGCCATAGCTTGAGCAAATGTTAAGTAACTGTTGCAGCCCAGCAGTGCTTGGACTGAACACAACAAGATCATCTGCATACAACAAATGATTTAACACAAGGTTACCAGCTATACATCCAGTATTACAAGCCTTAAGTCTTGTTGACAGATCATCCAGATACAAGTTAAAGAGAATCGAGGATAGTATGCCCCCCTGTCTGACCCCATTGCTGACCTTAAATGGAGCAGACACACTGTTCCCCCACTTAACCTGCATCTTTTGCTGAGCATACCAGTAGATCAAGATCCGCACATTGAATTTGGGAACACCTTTCTGAATTAGTTTAATAAATAATTTCCTGTGGTTAACTCTGTCAAAAGCCTTAGAGGCATCTAAAAAACACATAAAAACGGAGGAGTTTTGACCCTTATATTTAGCAATAATTTCTTTAAGGGCATATATACACATGTCTGTGCCCAGCTTAGCTTTAAAACCAAACTGGCAATCTGACCACAAAATAAACTTAGATATTTTGTCCAGCAAAATTGTTTCAACGATTTTAGACACAATACTGGCCAATGCTATTGGTCTATAATTGTCTGAACAGCCAATCTTGCCAGCTTTATCTTTTAAAACAGGAACTAACTAAGACAGTGAGCAGAGAATCAGGCAAAAACCCATGGGCAAAAAAAGCTGTGAAGCAGATGGAGAGCAAAGGAGCTAACCTTGCACTCACAAACTTTAAGTGCTCAGCTGAAACACCATCTGCCCCATTGGCTTTATTATCTGACAAATTTGAAATAGCTTTGAGGACATCTTGACATAAGATAGCATCTGAACTATCAACATCATCAACACAATGAGGGTCACTCTGAACACAATTAAATAACATAGTGTAATGTTGCCGCCACAGTTCCAATATATTACCAGTGCCAGAGATGCCATCAACCACGCATGGCAAGGAAACCTTAGTGTTCATGGCCCTGACATCTTTCCAGAACTCAAATGCATTGTTACACTGCAGTTTTCTGGCAATTGACTCAGCTTTCATTGTTTGCTCATTGTTTGTGATGTAACGAAGAGCATATTTATATTGAGCATTGGTGACTTTTTTGTGCTCAAAAACTGGCCCAAATCTTGGTCTTCCTGCCAATGTCAACTCAAAGAATACCTCAGCCACATGAGCATTCCATCCAGGTTTAACTTTCTTTTTAACTTTAAATGTGTGAAAGGATTTGCTTGAAACAATTAGTGCTTTCATTATGTCATCATACATAGAACAAATAGCTGAAATATGTTCAGGGTTCCGGCACATACTATCTCTACACATGGCTGCTTCTCTAGGCATATAGATGTTACCAATTAGGCTCTCTGTACGCACACAATATGATACTATTTCCTCTTGTGTACGAGAGTTCCAGTCCACGTAACAACTACTTTGATTGTCATGATTTACTGTCAAAGGCAGAGCCTGAAAATTAATTTCCATCCCAAAAGGTATATGATCAGTTATTCTTTTAACTCGTTTAAAACACATCGGCCTCTCTGGTGCTGTCCACAAATGGTTTACATCCTACCTGACAGACAGGACATTCATGGTAAGTGTGGATACCTGCTCCTCTAAGGCCCATGCAATTACATGTGGTGTGCCCCAGGGTTCGATTTTAGGGCCAGTGCTTTTTAACCTGCATTTGCTTAACCAGAACAAAACTGAAGTTTTAGTCATCGGTCCTGAGGCCCAGAGAGAGAAACTTTTACCCAAACTACAGTCATTGTCTTTTAATCCTTCCTCACAGGTGAAGAACCTGGGCGTGATTTTTGACTCTGAGCTGACTTTAATTCCACACATTAAGAATATCACAAAGATAGGTTTTTACCATCTAAAGAACATAGCCCCGCCCCATTCTCTCTCGGGCCAACACGGAGACGCTGATGCTTTTATCACCAGTCGTATCCACTACTGTAATGCCCTGCTCTCTGGTCTTCCCTAAAAGAGTATCTCAGGTTTACAACTTTTACAAAATTCAGCAGCTCGTGTCCTGACGAAGACCAGGAGGCGGGACCACATTACACCGGTTTTAGAGTCACTGCATTGGCTCCCCGTGTGTTTCAGGATCGATTTTAAAGTTATTTTAATGGTTTTTAAATGTCTTAATGGTCTTGGTCCTTCTTATCTTTCAGAACTGCTTTTACCATATGAACCTTCACGGCCCCTTCGCTCCTCTGGCAGGGGTCTCCTAGTTATTCCTAAAGTCAACAGAAAGACTCACGGCGAGGCGTCTTTCCAATATTGTGGCCCTCGCCTCTGGAACGACCTGAGGAGGAGCTCAGGACCACAGAGAACGTTCATGTCTTTAAGACCTGAGGAGGAGCTCAGGACCTCAGAGAACGTTCATGTATTTAAGACCTGAGGAGGAGCTCAGGACCTCAGAGAACGTTCATGTCTTTAAGACCTGAGGAGGAGCTCAGGACCACAGAGAACGTTCATGTATTTAAGACCTGAGGAGGAGCTCAGGACCACAGAGAACGTTCATGTATTTAAGACCTGAGGAGGAGCTCAGGACCACAGAGAACGTTCATGTATTTAAGACCTGAGGAGGAGCTCAGGACCACAGAGAACGTTCATGTATTTAAGACCTGAGGAGGAGCTCAGGACCACAGAGAACGTTCATGTATTTAAGACCTGAGGAGGAGCTCAGGACCACAGAGAACGTTCATGTCTTTAAGACCTGAGGAGGAGCTCATGACCTCAGAGAACGTTCATGTATTTAAGACCTGAGGAGGAGCTCAGGACCACAGAGAACGTTCATGGCTTTAAGACCTGAGGAGGAGCTCAGGACCACAGAGAACGTTCATGTGTTTAAGACCTGAGGAGGAGCTCAGGACCACAGAGAACGTTCATGGCTTTAAGACCTGAGGAGGAGCTCAGGACCACAGAGAACGTTCATGTATTTAAGACCTGAGGAGGAGCTCAGGACCTGTCTTACAAAAAGAACAATCTGTAATAGCTCAAACTAAGACAGTATGAAACCTAACCCTAACCAAAATCAATTCTGTGGAAATCGTGATATTTTCAAAGAAAGTTCCATAAAAATGGCAGAAAAACTAAATAATAGTAAAGAACAAGGAGACGATCTACAGCTTAGATCAAAATGTTAAATATCTACTCACAGCGGAAACAGTCCGGGCCTGTTGGTCTCTCATAAGGGGCTTATGAACCGCTCTTTGTCTGACCCGTCACCTAGGACCTGTTTGCCCTGGGAGACCCTACCAGGGGCACCAAGCCCCCGACAACAGAGCTCCAGGATCATTCAGGTCAAACCCTCCACCACGTTAAGGTGGAGGCTCCAGGATCATTCAGGTCAAACCCTCCACCACGTTAAGGTGGAGGCTTCAGGATCATTCAGGTCAAACCCTCCACCACGTTAAGGTGGAGGCTTCAGGATCATTCAGGTCAAACCCTCCACCACGTTAAGGTGGAGGCTCCAGGATCATTCAGGTCAAACCCTCCACCACGTTAAGGTGGAGGCTTCAGGATCATTCAGCTCAAACCCTCCACCACGTTAAGGTGGAGGCTCCAGGATCATTCAGGTCAAACCCTCCACCACGTTAAGGTGGAGGCTTCAGGATCATTCAGCTCAAACCCTCCACCACGTTAAGGTGGAGGCTTCAGGATCATTCAGGCTCAAACCCTCCACCACGTTAAGGTGGAGGCTCCAGGATCATTCAGGCTCAAATCCTCCACCACGTTAAGGTGGAGGCTCCAGGATCATTCAGGTCAAACCCTCCACCACGTTAAGGTGGAGGATCCAGGATCATTCAGGTCAAACCCTCCACCACGTTAAGGTGGAGGCTTCAGGATCATTCAGGTCAAACCCTCCACCACGTTAAGGTGGAGGATCCAGGATCATTCAGGTCAAATCCTCCACCACGTTAAGGTGGAGGCTCCAGGATCATTCAGGTCAAACCTCCACCACGTTAAGGTGGCGGTTGCAGGAGGGGCGGAAACAGTAACAATCATTTTTACTCAAGTACAAGTAAAAGGTATTGTATGATAAAAGTACTAAGTACAATTTCTTCAAAAAGTTACTCGAGTACTACCCGCCTCTGGCTCCTGTTGTGGCCACAGCTGCCCTCGGGCAGACTAACGGAAGAGAGACTGCCAATGGGCCACTCACACATTCACTCAGCAGGAGCTGGACTCGAACCACCGACCTCAGCTCCGCCACCAGAGCCGTTTCTGCTGTTACACGTCGGCCTCTGTTTATACTGAACATGTTTTTCTACCGGGAAATAAAACCATAAAACCATGAAACCATAAAGGGCCAAAGAAGCGGCGCGTGAGACTCTGATTCACGGGGGTTTCACTGTATCGCAGGGGTAGGGTTGCCAACTGTCCCGTATTAGCCGGGACATCCCGTATATTTATCTAAATAGGATTGTCCCGTACGGGATGTCTTTTGTCCCGTATATTGAGTGTTGAAAGTTTCACACGCGGTCTCTGTAAACACTATGAACAACTAGCCAATACCGGTGGAATACTCGGATATTCTTCGGTTTTTGGACGACTCCTCGCCGTGCGTTTATGTACCTAAGGAGGAGGCGATGCTCCTCAACGCGGGTGAGTCCATGTTTACACCACGGTTCACATCTGTTGTTAACTTTGGCAGGACATAAACGACTCCTTCATGCTCTCAGATCATTTGGGTGAATGCATTGTTAGGTAATCTGCTGTTTCATAGTCTGCGGTTTAAATGATGTTTTGGAGCTGTTTGACGTCTATAGAGTAAACTTTTGCCTTAATGTTGGTCTGATGCTCTGGGAATAAGTGTTGTTTGTAATGTTTGTTCCGTGGGTATTTGCTGATGTGGTTACATGCTTCTTTTTAGTCTGACCAGTGGTGGCAAATGCGTTTAGTAGATCTGATAGTAAAAATAAAAAAAGCACAAACACCTTGTGTAACAGCCTCACCTAGAGTTTACATCACAGCCGCCACTGGTATAAGGCTAATTTAAACAGCAGATGTTTGCCTAAAATACACCAGATTGCACAAAATTGTATCTGATTAATCAACATTTTCCTGACTGGCTGTTGCTGTAACTTTCTTAGAGTATTTCAAACACACGCACATATAAAGAAGAGTTATTCTGTAAAATGGTTTAGAAATTATTTCTAAAATAAATAAATAAAAAGTAATATAAAACACCTTCTGTTACATGTAATCTACACACATCCTTTCAAATATTGCTCTGAGTCTAGATTAGTCCCACCACCTCCCAAAGTCCATTTAACCACTGATAATAAGCATGCAATACCTAACCTTATAGAAAGAAAGTGCTTAACCCGTAAAACATATAACATAAATAAATAAATAAATGATCCAACATTGTTTGGATGCATATATGTTAAAAACCTGGTTACAGCAAATGAAAAAAATATCTGTAATTACAAATCACAAGCTCTAAAGTCGTCTATTGATGCCCCTCACCCTGGTCGCCCAAAAGTGTCCCTTATTTTTCTGTTCTCAAGTTGGAAACCCTACGCAGGGGAAATGATTTAGTGACAACCTTTACCCCCGAGACCCAGGTACCCACAGGACCCCCCCAGACCCCCTTGTCAGTGACCGCGTCTCCCTGAGCCTCAGGAGCCACAGATGAGCCTCAGATCCTCCTCAGATCCGTCACAGAGTCTGATTAGCTCCATCAGTCTGTAGCATCAGTGTTAGCTGTTAGCCGTTAGCTTACTCACCGGAGAGGCTTCAGATGTTCAGGCCGGTCTCAGACCCCGCGGACATAAACGCTCCGGTACCGGGAGGACAGAGGGAGGACAGAGGACACGGAGCAGGAGCCGCTTCTCTCATTAAAACCTCTGTCAGTCTAAAACTAGATCCTCTGTCAAAGAGCGAAGAACGTGGCGTCAGCGTGACGTGGAGCCGCACAGCTGTGATACGTGTCTCCACCTGGTGGCCGTGTCTAGTAACTGTTTTCTTAAAAAACAGTTACCAGTGTAACTTTTTTTAGGCCCGAGCGCCATCAGGGCTGGCGAAGGGGCTCTTAATATAGTATAATAAATATAATATAATATAATAAATATAATAAATATAATATAATATAATATAATATAATATAATAAATATAATATAATATAATAAATATAATAAATATAATAAATATAATAAATATAATATAATATAATATAATATAATATAATAATATAATATAATATAATATAATAAATATAATAAATAATATAATATAATATAATAAATATAATATAATATGCGACAGTGGCGCAGATGGTAGAGCGGGTCGTCTCATGATCGGAAGGTCGTGGGTTCGAATCCCGCCTCCTGACCGTGCACATTGTCGTTGTGTCCTTGGGCAAGGCACTTCACCCACATTGCCTCCAGTGTCTGCCAACACTGGTAGCCCCCTAGGAGAGACCAACAGGCCCGGTTTGTACCGTGAGGCCGTCCTTCCGTGGACCCACCACCTGCAGAAGGAGCCATGGGGGGCTGGTGCAATGTGATTTGGGCAGCTCGGCGGCTGCCCCCACGACCCGGCAACGGACAAGTGGAAGAAAATGGATGGATGGATGGATAATATAATATAATAAATATAATATAATATAATATAATATAATATAATAAATATAATATATATAATATAATAATATAATATATATAATATTATTTATTTATCCATTCATTTATTCATTCATTTGTATTTATTTGTTTTACTGTCACGTTTTGGATCCCACTTGGAGCTCAATCCCAACTAGTCCTGACCTGATTACAATCACATTTTACTTCACAATATATAGTTCACCTCAAAAGTAAAAAGATGGTTAGATATGTTGAACTCATATAGGTGAGTTGTTGGTATTTTACCAGTTGAACATCAGGTGAATCAGCTGAAACTTGGTCACATGTTCAATAAATAATGATGCCCCAGAAAATCTTTAAAATAATATTAGAAGATCTTCATAGATATTAGTGACTCATCATGTCTTCTGTCACTCGTGTAAACTCTTACAATGGAATAGTTTAAACCTATCGAGTCTCTGTTTACGTCCGAACATCTTAACCTCTTACCCCCGCTTTAACCAAGCGCATTTTCTTCTGTTCAGCTTTACCCAAATCTAAAAGGTCACAGCCTCAGTAACGCCTCATTTGAAAGCTAAGACCTTCATTGTTTTTTGTCACGTTTTCCTCACTTTTTATGGCTCTTTTGATCTCTATCGTCTCATTTGTTGTCCCCGGTCTGCACTTGTGTTTAAATAATAATTGTCCAGCCTATGTGTTGTTATAGACCGAATCCAGCAGGTGGCGGCCTGCGCATCTCTCGGCCTGTGTCCTGCTTTACCTTCAGCAGAAGAAGAGTCGTGTTATTGCGGAAGTGAACGGATCGTGCTGCGTCTGGTCCAGTTTGGATCATTATTATGGATCTATAGGTTTGGACCGATATTTGTCCCGTTTTCAAGCAGTTTTTCAACAACATCTGGAAGACGAGCGAACTTACTGCCCTGGGTGAGAACTACAACTAAAACACAGTTATAGGATGATTTACTTTGAGACGATAAGCAGAGACATGGGAATTAGCTGAAGTTAGCAAAGAGCAAAGAGCTGATGTGATTAAACCTGATGAACATGTGGTTAATGTTCAGAATGACGTCACTCTGCGGTGTTTGTTAAAGGTTTGTTTTTGTGTCGCTAAAGTTCCGCGCATTATGATGATAAACTGTGATAAAGTGAATAAGACTCCTCATACATGTGATGATCTGCAGTTGGGCCACATTGTCCTGTTTAGAAACGTGTCGGGATTAAAGAACTTCAGAAAGAGAGCGAATCAGAGCACGAATGTTCATGATTAATCGATTAATCGCCATCACCGCGGGCTAATCGATCAAAAAGAATGTTATTTGTAATGCAGTTTGTTTCGGGATAATCTGACATAAAAGTGTTAGTGATTCAAACTTACTATTCGTTCATTGGTTAATAATTATGTCATGATTATTTCCTGGTTAAAAATTCATTGATAATTAATCGATCTCTTAAAGGCACATTGTTGCCATCGGTACAAAACTTCCTCCCAATGATCCGCTCGACACAGAAAAGTCTGTTTCTGCAGCGGATAATCAAAGCATGGATCTGGATGAGCACATGTTTAAATCTAAAAGTCACATCTCCATGGAGACGAGCTGGAGATGTCCTCACTCCAGGAGGTTCATGTTTGCAGCTTTCGAGCAAAGTCTCAGATGGAGGTGGGAGAGAGTTCAGCTTCCTGACAACATGGGGCGACAGTGGTGCAGGTGGCAGAGCGGGTCGTGAGTGCTTTGCCTAAAGCAGGTCGAAAATCGCTTTATAAGTTTTTTAGCATTTGACCATGATGATGGATAATGTGATTAAGTTATCCTTTATTAAACACTGTAGAGAAATGAGTTCTCTGGATTTGCCCCATGCTCAGTGTCGCTGGGGCGAGCTGTAGGAGCAGTGATGCCAGCCTGGGCCGGCGCTCGGGAGGGGGGGTAAGTAGGGTGACGTGTCTTCCCCAAGGACACAACGACAGTGTGCGAGAGCTGGGATTCGAACCCCTGACCTTCCGATCACGAGACGACGGCTCTACCACCTGCACCACTGTCGGTACAGAGGACAGTCACGGGTAAAACATGTCTGTGTAACTTCTTAAAGATCAATGGAACCAGAGCAGGAAAATACCAAAGTTAAACTCATTCTGGATCCTTCAGCTAAAAACGATCAGTAGTTGCTCAGGATGAACTCGAGCCCCGACTCCATAAAAAATGAATATGACTCATTTTATAAGATATAAAACATCTGCATTTTTGTTTCAAACTGTAACGAATGTTTTATTTTTTACATCGAGTCACATTTTAAGCATTTTGAGTGGATTTTAAATGGATTTTTGATTAATCTTTACCTCCTTAGTCACTGATTAATCTTTTTGGTTAAAAAAGGTCAGATGTGAGAGAAAGTATTAGTCAGTAAAAAACACTTTTTAAGCTGAAATTACTTCCTTTAATGCCAACAGCATCAAAACTGTCTTTATTCCCTTGCTTTCAATACTTTTATTTTTCGATACAGGTGTGATTTAACGGTGATGTGATGTTTGTCTTGTTTGTTTCCGTTTAATAATGGCCGACCCTGATGTTTTGTTGTTTCAGGTTAATAATGGCCGACCCTGATGTTTGTTTTGTTTGTTTCATGTTAATAATGGCCGACCCTGATGTTGTTTTGTTGTTCAGGTTAATAATGGCGACCTGATGTTTGTTTTGTGTGTTATGTTAATAATGGCCGACCCTGATGTTTGTTTTTTTGTTTCATGTTAATAATGCCGACCTGATGTTTGTTTTGTGTTTTCATGTTAATAATGGCCGACCCTGATGTTTGTTTTGTTTGTTTCATGTTAATAATGGCCGACCCTGATGTTGTTTTGTGTGTTCATGTTAATAATGGCCGACCCTGATGTTTGTTTTGTTTGTTTCAGGTTAATAATGGCCGACCCTGATGTTTGTTTTGTTTGTTTCAGTTTAATAATGGCCGACCCTGATGTTTGTTTTGTTTGTTTCAGGTTAATAATGGCCGACCCTGATGTTTGTTTTGTTTGTTTCAGTTAATAATGGCCGACCCTGATGTTTTGTTTGTTTGTTTTATGATGTGTTTGTTTGTTTCAGGTTAATAATGGCCGACCCTGATGTTTGTTTTGTTTGTTTCAGTTTAATAATGGCCGACCCTGATGTTTGTTTTGTTTGTTTCAGTTAATAATGGCCGACCCTGATGTTTGTTTTGTTTGTTTCAGTTAATAATGGCCGACCCTGATGTTTGTTTTGTTTGTTTCAGTTTAATAATGGCCGACCCTGATGTTTGTTTTGTTTGTTTCAGTTTAATAATGGCCGACCCTGATGTTTGTTTTGTTTGTTTCAGTTTAATAATGGCCGACCCTGATGTTTGTTTTGTTTGTTTCAGTTAATAATGGCCGACCCTGATGTTTGTTTGTTTGTTTCAGTTTATAATGGCCGACCCTGATGTTTTTTTTTTTTTCATTTATAATGGCGACCCTGATGTTTGTTTTGTTGTTTCAGTTAATAATGGCCGACCCTGATGTTTGTTTTGTTTGTTTCAGTTTAATAATGGCCGACCCTGATGTTTGTTTTGTTTGTTTCAGTTTAATAATGGCCGACCCTGATGTTTGTTTTGTTTGTTTCATTTAATAATGGCCGACCCTGATGTTTGTTTTGTTTGTTTCAGTTTAATAATGGCCGACCCTGATGTTTGTTTTGTTTGTTTCAGTTTAATAATGGCCGACCCTGATGTTTGTTTTGTTTGTTTCATTTTAATAATGGCCGACCCTGATGTTTGTTTTGTTTGTTTCATTTAATAATGGCCGACCCTGATGTTTGTTTTGTTGTTTCATTTTAATAATGGCCGACCCTGATGTTTGTTTTGTGTGTTTCATTTTAATAATGGCCGACCCTGATGTTTGTTTTGTTTGTTTCATTTTAATAATGGCCGACCCTGATGTTTGTTTTGTGTGTTTCATTTTAATAATGGCCGACCCTGATGTTTGTTTTGTTTGTTTCATTTTAATAATGGCCGACCCTGATGTTTGTTTGTGTGTTTCATTTTAATAATGGCCGACCCTGATGTTTGTTTTGTTTGTTTCATTTTAATAATGGCCGACCCTGATGTTTGTTTTGTGTGTTTCATTTAATAATGGCCGACCCTGATGTTTGTTTTGTTTGTTTCAGTTTAATAATGGCCGACCCTGATGTTTGTTTTGTGTGTTTCAGGTTAATAATGGCCGACCCTGATGTTTGTTTTGTGTGTTTCATGTTAATAATGGCCGACCCTGATGTTTGTTTTGTGTGTTTCAGTTTAATAATGGCCGACCCTGATGTTTGTCTTGTCTGTTTCAGGTTAATAATGGCCGACCCTGATGTTTGTTTTGTTTGTTTCAGTTTAATAATGGCCGACCCTGATGTTTGTCTTGTCTGTTTCAGGTTAATAATGGCCGACCCTGATGTTTGTCTTGTGTGTTTCAGGTTAATAATGGCCGACCCTGATGTTTGTTTGTTTGTTTCAGCTTAATAATGGCCGACCCTGATGTTTGTTTTGTTTGTTTCAGGTTAATAATGGCCGACCCTGATGTTTGTTTTGTTTGTTTCAGCTTAATAATGGCCGACCCTGATGTTTGTCTTGTTTGTTTCAGTTTAATAATGGCCGACCCTGATGTTTGTTTTGTGTGTTTCAGGTTAATAATGGCCGACCCTGATGTTTGTCTTGTTTGTTTCAGGTTAATAATGGCCGACCCCGCAGACGTCAGCCTGACTCCAGAGGAGCGAGTCCGAGCTCTGACTAAGAAAGGCAGCTCTGTGGACGTCTGTGATGATGTTCCTCTGAGGAGATACTTCCGCTCCGGGATGGAGCTGATCCGTATGGCTCACGTTTACACGGAGGAAGGAAACATCGAGCACTCGTTCATCCTCTACAACAAGTACATCACGTAAGGACACACTACAATACATCACATAAGGAAACACTACAATACATCACGTAAGGAAACACTACAACAAGTACATCACGTAAGGAAACACTACAATACATCACGTAAGGAAACACTACAATACATCACGTAAGGACTCAGTACAATACAGGATGTAAGGAAACACTACAATACATCACGTAAGGAAGCACTACAACAACACATGATGTAAGGGTGTTTATATTGACACATACAGTGGGAGGAAAATGTAAGAGAATACTAAATGTGGTCTGATCTTTATTAAAATCACAGGAATGATTAAACAGTGTCTGCTTAAACTAATACCTCCCAAACATTTACATTTATCATATTTTTATTGGCCATAACATGTAAACATTCACAGGACAGGGAGGAATAAGTGAGTACACCGCCTGAATCTCACTGAACTGCAGCAGTTTTGTAAAGAGGAAATGTCCAAGATTCATCCTGATTGTTTTGAGCGTCTGATCTGCAACTACAGGAAAGAAGGATCAGCTGATATTTAATACAGGGGTTCACTTACTTATTCCACACTGTTGTGAATGTTTCAGGTTTTCTATCTTGATAAACTTGTGAAGTAATGTTTCCTTTGATGATACACACCATGATGCTCCTGTTCCAGACTTCACAGTGAGGACAGGGTTTAGATGTCGGTGCTGTTCCAGTTTTCCTCCCAAACTATTCAACTTCGGTTCCATCAGTCCACAGTATATTTTTCCAGCAGTGCTTGTGGATCCAAGAGCTCTTTCACAAACCAAAGAACAATAGTATTGCAAGTTTTTGGTCATTTTATGTTTCATATAAAAATAAGCGCTTTTGCTTGTTTAGTTTTTTTTTTTTTTTTTTTAAAGCTGTTTTTAGTGGAAAAATCAGTGAAAATTGACGTTTCACCTTGTTTTTTTTTTATTCAAAACTCAATAAATCAGGTTAGTGATTAGATATTTAAAAACAAGTCTAAGACTGTAAAGTTTCTGCAGGAGCGACTGATGTGGAGAAACTGTTCCCCAAATAAATCTGTGGAGAAACATTGACTCAGTGCAATATTTAAACCTGTTATTGTGAAGAGTAGGGGTTATGTTTGTTTCCAGGTGAAAGTTTAAATGTTAAGAGACTAACTGGCCCAAACCTGAAAAAGGAAAAGTTTTATTTCACATTTTCAGAATAACAAAAGTAAAATCAGTCAAAGTCAAAAACCTTTTTTCGATGTTTCAGTTGGAAATGTCAGAATTGTCTGGACGGAAACAGAGGAGAGATCATTAGGTTTAGACACAGCGGGGGTTTATTTTCCTGACCTGATCGTTTGTGTTTCTATCCCTTCAGTTTGTTTATCGAGAAACTGCCCAAGCATCGAGATTACAAAACCGTCAACATTCCTGAGAAGAAGGAGACGCTTAAGGTGCCGACACAGTCACTATATATATTTGAATGTTTATTATTAAAATAATGACTGCACCACTTTGTTCAGAAACTGAAGGACATCGCGTTTCCTCAGGCGGAGATCCTGAAAAAAGCCATTTTAAAAAGATATGAACTAGAATATTCACAATATCTCCTGAAGAAGGTAAAGCACGTTTAACTCCACATGTGTCAGTATTTTAAATTATGGGCATCGTTAAGGATTTATCCATCCGGGACTTTCATTGTTCTACATTTGGACCTGATTTATTTCCAAATGAAATGTAGACCAAGCATTTCTAATATTATTGAAAGTCCCTAAGTGCAGGATGGAGTGTGTTGTTGGACATGTGTCTCTGTGTCTCTGTGTCTCTATGTGTCTGTCTCTGTGTCTCTGTGTCTGAGAATTTAAAACCTTTTTAAATAAACCTTGTTCATGATGGTTTGATTATCTGCAGCTTAAGGCGAGATGTAGAGCCGTTTTTAAAACTTACAGAGACACTTACAGACGTTACCTTAAACCTCTTAACTAGGGATGGGAATTGATAAGATTTTATTGATATCAATGCCATCAATAATTTTACCTATCGATTCGATTCTTTATCGATGCCTGACTTGTCTGTGTGTTGGGGGAAAGCAAGTCAGTTAGTTTTCCCAAGAAATAATATTCATTAAATGAAGCAAGTTTCCAAATACAGTCGGGGAAAAAAGTATTTGGTCAGTTTCCCATAGACTTTCTATTGGATTTTGGCCAAATACCTTTTTTTCCACTGTATACTGTGGCTCCTGCTGGCACTCAGCCTGCCTGGCATCCTCAAATATAACGGAAACATTTGTACTTTTCAACAAGTGTCTGTAACTTGTAACGGACTGATGCTGGTTTGTAAAACCTAAACAACAGGACTCGGTCTCAGCCCAAACCCACAGATTTACATCTATTTCTGCTTCATCCGATGCTACATTCTCCTTCCCCCTGTCCGTGTGAACTACTTCTGCTGCAGCGGGTTAGCCAGAGCTGCGAGAGATCAGCCGACCCGCCCACAGTGCACTCAGGGCGGGGACAGGCGGCTGCAGCCTCCGCTCTGAGCCCTGGGCCTGAGCGGAGGCTCAGACGGGTCAGTCTCAGACCCGGTCTTAAAGCACAGTGGGGAGACAGCGGGCGCAGCAGCGAGGCTCTGAACCCCGTCTGTCATGACAATAGCGACGTATCCAAAGTTTGGAAAGAAACTCCAAAGTCCTCCAGCAAAAATAAACGGAGCGTTCGCAGCAGCAAAGCGGAAACATAGAACTGACACGTTTATAAGAATGGACTGTTTTAATTGACGACTCGTCTCTCGTGAACGTGTAAAACGGAGGGGAGGGGCTAAGCGGGGGCTAAGGGTAGAACTGAGATCGGGCCGATGTTTCCCTGTTTACTTCAGAGCAGCGTCAACAGACTCAGAGAACTACGTCCTTACGCCCGTGCGTCTCCGCGGAGCAAAAAGTGTGTTTTCAGAGCGGGAGCATCGATAAAAGGGATCGATATAATGAAGCAGACGTACGGTTCCGATGCTTTGCTCAAACAGAACCGGGTCTTCTTGTAGAACCGGTTCTCCATTCCCATCCCTACTCTTAACCCCCGGCTTAACCAAGGTTCAGCTTTGCCCAAATCTAAAATCTAAAAGCTCCACTGCCTGAGTTCATGTCACGTTTTTCTCAAATTTTTACATTTTTGTAGCTTTTTTGGCTGCGTTATCGTCGCCTTTTTCATTATTGCTTTTCCAGCACGTTTTGTCGTGTTTTTGTCCACGTGTCTCTGTGTTAACCTAACTGTTCTTAAATGAATGTTCTGTTTCCACGCGGTCAGAAAGCGGAGCAGGACACTCTGGCTCAGGAACAGTCTCGACAGCGAGCTCTGGACGCTGAGCGGGAGCGCGTGGCTGAGATGTTGCGCAGACAGAAGGAGCAGGAACAGTTCAGCGCCTTTGAGGAGATGATCCGACGACAGGACCTGGAGAAGGAGAGACAGAAGGTCCTGCTGGAGTTTAACACGCCCACCGCCCCCTCGGCCGAAGCCCCACTCATCCCGGGCATCATGGGTCCTCCAGCGGGTCCTCCGGCGGGTCCTCCGGCGCCCGGACACCCCCAGCCCTCAGCGCCTCCTCCCCCGGCCATCGACCGCTCCCTGAAGCCCGGCTCCGTGGTCAGCCCCGGGAACAGCAGTGAGTTCTTCAGGCACAGCTGGAGTTTAGTGTCATTATATTCGTAACACAATGTTCCCCCATCGGGCTGGGCAACGTTAAACAAAACATAAAAATATGAAATCTTTATATTCAAGTTTTGATGCTGTTGGTTATTAACATTAAAAAGGAAAAAAGTGACACACAAGGTGAAAAAAATGAGACAAATTTGGGGAAATTTGGGGGAAAACTGGGAACATTTGGGGCGAGAAAAAAAGTGTTCTCAATTTTGCCCCAATTTTTTCTTGTTTTCCCAGTTTTTTCCAGCTCATTTTTGTTAATTTGTAATTACTAATACCCCCATTTTGTCCCTTTTTTTGTTACAATTCCTCCCTATTTTCCCCAGATTATCCCCCACTTTTCACACACACTGGATGAACCAGATGTTGTAAATGTGCAGATCTCCCACAGGAAAAAGTTCAGGTATCGGTATCGAAAACAAAGTATCGTTAAACGATACCCAGCCTTACTCACCTGAGGCGCTAACCTTACGTTCCTCAAAGATCTGCCTCCGTCAGTCAGAAACAGTCTTTAAGGAGGTTTTTAAGGTTCATCTTTCATCTCTGTTGCTGAACATCTTCTGAAAATCTGAATGAAGCTGATTATGTTTGACTTTACACATTATCAGGAGAGTTTGCTCTTTTACTGCAGGCGACTTTAGAAACAGGGTTTGTGTCAGCACCAAACCCTGTTTTATGGACATTTCTCAGAGATAAACAAGAGTGTTTATATGTTTTTATAAGTATTTCCCCAAACTTTAATACTATAACTTATATGAGGCAATACGAGAGTGCAATAAAGAGAATATAGGGATTCACTGTTGGATTTAAACGTGACTCAGTGTTTTGTTGGATCTTTGTTTAAACGTGACTCAGTGTTTTGTTTGTTGGATGACTCGGTGTTTTGTGTTTGCAGGTCCGATGGTGGACGCTCTCCGGCAGCTCTTCGTGCCGTCCGAGCTGTGCAGGAGGTTTTTACAGCTCGCTGAGGCCAACACGGTCCGAGCTGTGGAGACATGTGGAATCCTCTGTGGGAAACTGGTAAGTGCAGAAAAACACACGATCACATGATCCACTCACACAGGAAGGTTTCACACCAGAACAACCATGTGCATAAAGAAATACAAGTCATTGATGATGTCATACTTTAAAACAGACCTGATGACGTCATACTTTAAAACAGACCTGATGACGTCATACTTTGTTCAGACGAGAAACGCGTTCACTGTGACCCATGTGATCGTCCCGAAGCAGAGCGGAGGTCCAGATTACTGCGACACGGAGAACGAGGAGGAGCTGTTCCTCATTCAAGACCAGAACGACCTCATCACCCTGGGCTGGATACACGTGAGTCACACGTGTGTTATAACATACTAACGACCTCATCACCCTGGGCTGGATACACGTGAGTCACACGGTGTTATAACATACTAACGACCTCATCACCCTGGGCTGGATACACGTGATTCACACGCGCGCATTACACGTGAGTCACACGCGCTATACGCGTGAGTCACACGCGCGCTATTACACGTGAGTCACACGCGCGCTATTACACGTGAGTCACACGCGCGTTATTACCCTGAGTCACACGCCGCTATTACACCTGAGTCACACGCGCCTATTACGCGTGAGTCACACGCGCGCTATTACACGTGAGTCACACGCGCGCTATTACACGTGAGTCACACGCGCGTTATTACACCATCCCGCGCCTATACCTGAGTCACACGCGCGCTATTACACCTGAGTCAGCGCGCTATTACAATGAGTCACACCGCCATACGCGTGAGTCACACGCGGCTATTACACATGAGTCACAGCGCTATTACACTGAGTCACACGCGCTATACATGAGTCACAGCGCGTATTACGCGTGAGTCACACGCGCGCTATTACACATGAGTCACACGCGCGCTATTACACGTGAGTCACACGCGCGCTATTACACATGAGTCACACGCGCGCTATTACGCGTGAGTCACACGCGCGCTATTACACGTGAGTCACACGCGCGCTATTACACGTGAGTCACACGCGCGCTATTACGCGTGAGTCACACGCGCGCTATTACACCTGAGTCACACGCGCGCTATTACACGTGAGTCACACGCGCGCTATTACACCTGAGTCACACGCGCTATTACACGTGAGTCACACGCGCGCTATTACACTGATCACACGCGCTATTACACGTGAGTCACACGCGCGCTATTACACGTTAGTACAGCGCGCTATTACACCTGAGTCACACGCCGCTATTACACGTGAGTCACACGCGCGCTATTACACTGAGTCACACGCGCGCTATTAACGTGAGTCACACGCGCGCTATTACACCTGGTCACACGCGCTATTACCGTGAGTCACACGCGCGCTATTACACCTGAGTCACACGCGCGCTATTACACTGAGTCACACGCGCGCTATTACACGCGTGGAGTCACACGCGCGCTATTACACGTGAGTCACACGCGCCTATTACACGTGAGTCACACGCGCGCTATTACACACATTGAGTCACACGCGCGCTATTACACGTGAGTCACACGCGCGCTATTACACGTGAGTCACACGCGCGCTATTACACCTGAGTCACACGCGCCGCATTACACGTGAGTCACACGCGCGCTATTACACGTGAGATTCACCACGCGCGCTATTACACCTGATCACACGCGCGTATTACCACATGAGTCACCTTACGCGCCGCTATTAACACGCATTGAGTCACAACGCGCGCTATTACACGTGATCACACGCGCGCTATTACACCTGGAGTCACACGCGCGCTATTACACGTGAGTCACACGCGCGCTATTACACATGAGTCACACGCGCGCTATTACACGTGAGTCACACGCGCGCTATTACACATGAGTCACACGCGCGCTATACACCTGAGTCACAACGCGCGCTATTGACACAGGTGAGTCACACCGCGCGCTATACACTGAGTCACAGCGCGGCCTATTACCAACCTGGTCACACGCGCTATACACGTGATCACACGCGCCTATTACACGTGAGTACACGCGCGCTATTACACGTGAGTCACACGCGCGCTATGACACATGAGTCACACCGCGCGCTATTACACCTGAGTCACACGCGCTATTACACGTGAGTCACACGCGCGCTATTACAACGTGAGTCACCACGCGGTGCGAACACCTGAGTCACACGCGCGCTATTACGCTGTGAGTCACACCTGCGCGCTATTACACGTGCAGTCACACGCGCGCTATTACACGTGAGTCCAATCTCTCTCTTGCACGTATGTCACAAACGCGCGCTTATTACACCTGAGTCACACGCGGCGTATTACGCGTAGTCACACCGCGCGCTATTACACTGAGTCACACGCAAGCCGCTATTACGCCGTGAGTCACAACGCCTGCTATTAGCACGTGAGTCACACGCGCGGCTATTACGTGAGTCACACGGCCGCATATACACGTGAGTCAACGCGCGCTATTAATCCTGAGTCACAACGCCGCTATTACACCTGAGTCACACGCGCTATTACACGTGGAGTCACACGCCCGCGCTAGTTACACGTGAGTCACACGCGCGTAATTAAAACCTGAGTCACACGTGCGCTATTACACGTGAGTCACACGCGCGCTATTACACGTGAGTCCACACGCGCGCTAATTCACGTGAGTCTCACACGCGCGCTAATTACAAACGTGAGTCACACGCGCTATGATTAACACGTGATGTCACAACTGCCGCGCTATACACGTAGTCATCACGCGCAGCTATACAACGTGAGTCCACACGCGCTGCTATTACACATGATCCACCGCGCGCTATTACACATGATCACACGCGCGCTATTACACGTGAGTCCACACGCGCATTCACACCCGGTCACACGTGCGCTATTACACACGTGAGTCACACGCGCGCTATTACACATAGAGTCAAGCCCCGCCTATTACACATGAGTCACACGCGCGCTATTACACTGAGTCACACGCGCGCTATTAAGCGTGAGTCACACGCGCGCTTATTACGCGTGAGTCACAACGCCGGCTCGCTATACACGTGAGTCAACACGCCGGCTATTACGCGTGAGTCACACGGGGCTGCGAATTATACGCCCGTGAAGTCCACAGCGGCTAATTACCGTGAGTCACACGCGCTATTACGCGTGAGTCACACGCGCTATTAACACGTGAGTCACACGTCGCGCTACTACACCTCGAGTCACAACGTGCGCTATTACACGGAGTCACACCGCGCTATACAACGTGAGTCACAACGCGCGCTATACACGTGATCACAACTGCGCGTTATTAAACACATGAGTCACTACGCGCGCTATAACGAACGTGAAAGTACACGCGCGCTATACACATGAGTCACACGCGCGCTATTAACCACGTAGTCACACGCGCGCTATTACAGCGGAGTCACACGCGCGATATTACACCTGATCACACGCGCGTATTACGCGTGAGTCACACGCGCGCTATTAACACTGGAGTCACACGCGCGTTAATTACAATGAGTCAACGCGCCGCTTATTACACGTGAGTCACAGACGCGCGCTATTACACATGATCACACCGCGCTATTACACATGATCACACGCTGCCTAACGCGGAGTCACGAACGCGCGCACTTAACACGTTGGAGTCACACGCGCGCTATTTACACGTGAGTCAGCACGCGCGCTATTACAACACCTGAGTCACTAACGCGGCGCTATACAAACCTGAAGTCACACGCGCGTCTATTACACCTGGATCACACGCGCGTTATTACACCTGAGTCACAACCGCGCTATACGCGTGAGTCACACGCGCGCTATTACGCGTGAGTCACACGCGCGCTATACGCGTGAGTCCATCGGCACGCTAATTACACCTGAGTCACCACGCCACGTATACACCTGATCACACGCGCGCTATTACACCTGAGTCACGAACGCGCGCTATACGCGTGATCCCACCCGCGCTGCTATTACGCGTGATCCCACACGCACAGCCATTACACCTGAGTTCCACACGCGCTATTACACGGAGTCACAACGCGCGCTAATTCAACCTGAGCACACCGCGCTTTACAACGTGAGTCACACGCGCGCTATTAACACCTGAGTCACAACGCAGCGCTATTACACGGATCACAAGCCGCCGCTATTTACACACGTGATCACACGCGCGCTAATTTACACCTGAAAGTCACACCGCGCGCTATACACATGATCACCGCGGCGCTATTACACGTGAGTCACACCGCCTATTACGCCCGTGAGTCACACGCACGCTATTACAACCTGAGTCCACACGCGCGCTATTACACGGTGAGTCACACGCGCGCTATTACAACCGAGCAACACGCACGCTATTACATCCTGAGCAACAAAACCGCGCTAATACAACGAGTCACACGCTCGCTATTACAACGTGAGTCAACAGACGCACGCTATACAACCGAGTCACACGCCGCTTACACGGAGTCACACGCGACGCTATTACCCTGAGTCCACGCGCTAATAAACGTGAGTCAAACAACCGCCGCTATTACATCCTGAGTCACACGCCGCTATTACACGTGAGTCTCACACGCCGCTATTACACGTGAATCACAACAGCGCGCATTAACAACTAGTCACACGCGCGCTATACACGTGACACGCGCGCTATGACAACCGTGAGTCACAACGCGCGCTATTACACGTAGTCACACAACGCGCGTTATAACGTGAAGTCACAACCAGCCCGCGCTGAATTACACTGATTCCACACGCAGCGCTATACACGTGAGTCACACACGCCGCTATAACGCGTCGAGCCACAACGCCGCGCGCTATTACACGTGAGTCACAACGCGCGCTATACGCGTGAAGTCACACGCGCGCTTTACACATGTTCACACCGCGCCGTTATTCGCGTAGAGTCACACGCGCGCTATTACACATGTGTCAAAAGGAGGACGCGCGCTATTACACGTGAGTCACACGCGCGTTATTACACGTGAGCACACGCGCGTTATAACACGTGAGTCAGCACGCAGCGTTATTTACAACGTGAAGTCACGACTGCGCGTTATTACACATGTGTCAACAACGCGCCGCTATTTACAACCTGAGTCACACGCAGCGCTATTACGCGTGAGTTCAACACGCTGCGCTATTTACAAACATGTGTCAACGCGCGCTATACACGTGAGTCCAACGCGCGTTATTACACGTGAGTCACACGCGCGTTATTAACGTGAGTCACACGCTGCGTTATTATACGCGGTGAGCAACAAGCGCTTATTACAACGTGAGTCACACGCGGCTATTACACATGGTCAGCATCAACACACACAACGCGCGCTATTTACACGTGAGTCACAACGCGCGTTATTACCATGTGTCACACGCGCGTATTACAACGTGAGTCACACGCAGGCGTTATTACAACATGTGTCACACGCGCGCTATTACAGTGAGTCACCGCAGCGTATTACAACACGTGAAGTCACACGCGCGTTATTACACATGTGTCACAACACGCGCGCTATGACAACGTGAGCAGCAACGCGCGTTATTAACAATGTGTCACCGACGCGCGCTAATTACACTTACACGTGTCCACACGCCGCGCTATTAACGCGTGAGTCAGCAACGCGCGCCTATTACACATGTGTCACACAGCGCCGCTATTACACGTAGAAGTCACACGCGCGTTTTTATTACAACTGGTGTCACACGGCGGCCTATTACACGTGGTCACAGACGCGCGTTATTACACGTAGTCACACGCGCGTTATTACAACGTGAGTTCACACGCGCGTTATTACCGTGAGTCAACGCGCGTTATTAACGCGTGAGTCACAACACGCGCGCTATTACACCTGAGTCCACAACCAGCGCAGCTAATACAACCTGAGTCAGCACGCGCGCTATTACACGTGAGTCACACGCGCGCCTATTACAACCTGAGCTCACACGCGCCGCTATTACACGTGAAGTCACAACGCGCGTTATTACACGTGAGTCAACAACACGCGCGCTATACATCCTGAGTTCACACCGCCGTTATTACACGTGAGTCACACGCGCGCGTAGCGATTACACGTAGTCACAACCGCGCGTTATTACACCTGAGTCTGAGTCACACGCGCGCTAATTCACACGTGAGTCACACGCGCGTATATTACACGTGAGTCACACGCCGCGCTATTACAACGTGAAGTCACACCGCGCGTTTATTAACCGTGAGTCACACGCGAGCTATTACAACCTGAGTCCACAACGCGGCGTTATTACAAACGTGAGTACCGCGCGCTATTTACAACCTGATCACACGCGGCGTTATTACACGTGAGTCACACGCGCGCTATTACAACCTGAGTCACAACGCGCTTCTATTCACGTGAGTCACAAACGCGCAGCTATTACAAAACGTGAGTCACACGCGCGCTATTACAAGCCTGAGTCCACAACGGGCGCGCTAATACACGTTGAGTCACAAAGCGCGTTATTAACTGAGTCACTGCGCGCTATTACACCTGAGTTCACAGACAGCGCGTTATTACACGTGAGTCACACGCGAGCGCATATTACACGTGAGTCACACGCGCGCTATTACAACGTGAGTCACACCAGCCTATTATACACCTGAGTCACACGCGCCGCTATTACACCTGAGTCACACGCGCGTTATTACACGTGAGTCACACGCGCGCATATTTACACCTGAGTCACACGCGCGCTATTACGCGTGAGTCCACATTCACGCGCGTATAACACCTGATGGTCACACGCGGCGCCTTTTACAGCCTGAGTCACAACGCGGCGTTATTAGCACGTGAGTCACCCGCGCGCTATTACAGCCTGAGTCACAGGATGACACGCGGCGCTATTAACCTGAGTCACACGCGCCGTTATTACACGTGAGTCACGAAACGCGCGCATAATTACACCTGAGTCACACGCGCGTTATTACACGTGAGTCACACTGCTGCGCTATTACGCGTGAGTCCAGCACACGCGCGCTATTTACACGTGAGTCCACAACACACGCGCGCTATTACAACCTGAGTCACATACGCGCGCTATTACCTGAGTCACACGCGCGTTATTACACGTGAGTTCACACGGCGGCTATTACACCTGAGTCCACACGGCGCTATTACGCGTGAGTCACACGCAGCGCTATTACACAGTATACACTGAGCACACGCGCGTTATACAAACGTGAGTCACACCGCGCTATACGCGTGAGTCACGACGCGCGCTATTACACGTGAGTCACACGCGCGCTATTACACCGTGAGTCACACGCCAGCGCTATTACACCTGAGTCACACGCGCGTTAATTACGCGTGAGTCACACGCGCGCTATTACACGTAGTCACACGCGCGCTATTACAACGTGAGTCACACGCGCGCTATTTACAACCTGAGTCACACGCGCGTTATTACACCTGAGTCACACGCGCGTTATTACACGTGAGTCACAGCGCGCGCTAATTTCGCGTGAGTACACACGCGCGCTTTATTACACCTGAGAGTACACGCGCGTTATTACACCTGGTCACATAGCGCGTTATTAACACGTGATCACAGCGCGCTATATACGCGTGAGTCACACGGCAGCTATTACACGTGAGTCACACGCGCGCTATTACACCTAGATCACCGCACAAGCTATTACACACACCTGAGTCACACAGCGCGTTATTACACGTGAGTCAACACGCGCGCTATTACACTGAGTCCCGAGCGCTAATTGACGAATGAGTCACACACAGCGCGCTATATACAAACCTGAGTCAACAAAAAATTTACCGTGAGTCACCACGCGCGCTATTACACGTGAGTCACAGCGCGCTATTAACACGTGAAGTCACACGCGCGCTATTACACGTGAGTCACACGCGCCTATTTAACACGTGAGTCACACGCGCGCTATTACAGCCTGAGTACACGCGCGTTATTGACGCGTGAGGTTCACACGCGCGCATTACGCGTGGAGTCACACGCGCGTAGGTAACACGTGAAGTACAACGCGCGCTATTAAACCAGAGTCACACGCGCGCTATTACACCTGAGTCACGAACGCGCGCTATTACACCAGAGTCACACGCGCGCTAATTACACGTGAGCACACGCCGCTATTACGTGAAGTTCACACGCGCGCTATTAACGTGAGTCACACGCGCGTATTACAGCGTGAGTCACACGCCGCTATTACACGTGAAGTCATCACGCGCGTATTACACGTGAGTCCACGCGCGGCTATTACACTGAGTCACACGCGCGTTATTACACGTGAGTCACACGCGCGCTATTAACGCGTGAGTCACACGCCGCGTTAATTAACACCGTGAGTCACACGCGCGCTATTTACACCTGAGTCACACGCGCGTTATTACGGCGTGAAGTCACACGCGCGCTATTGACGACATGAGTGCGCGCGCCGCTATACAGTGAGTTTCACACAGCAGACGCTAATATACACGTGAGAACACACGCGAACTAATTACCGCTGAAAAGTCACACGCGGCGTTATTACGAAAACGTAGTACACGCGCGCTATTACGCGTGAGTCGCGCGCTGCTATTTACACGTGGTCCACAACGCGCGCTATTACACCTGAGTCACACGCGCGCTATTACACGTGGGAGACACACAGCGCGCTATTACGCGTTGAGTCGACGAGGAGCTATACACGTGAGTCACACGCGCGCTATTACACGTGAGTCCAACAGACGACGCGCTAAATTACACCTGAGTCACACGACGCGTTTTACAACGTGATCACACGCGCGTTATTACACGTGAGTCAACGCGCGTTTATTCACGGTGAGTCACCGCGCGCTATTACAAACGTGAAGTCACAGCGCGCTATTTACACCTGAGTCACACGCGCGCTAATACACGTGAGTCACGACGCGCGCTATAACACGTGAGTCACACGCGCGCTATTACACCGTGAGTCACACGCGCGCATTACACGTGAGTCACACGCGCGCTTATTACACGTGAAGTCAGACACGCGCGCTATACAACACTGAGTCACACGACGCGCTATTTAGCAATGAGTCACACCGACGGCGTTATATAACACGGAGTCCCAACGCGCGTTAATACACGTGAGTCACACGCGCGCTATTACACTGAGTCACACCGCGCGCTATTACACCTGCAGTCACACGCGCGTTATTACACGATGAGTCAAAAACGCGGCGCTATTACACGTGAGTCACAACGCGCCGCTATTACACCTGAGTCACAACTGCGCGCTATTAACACGATGAGTCAACACGCGCGTTATACACGTGAGCCACAGCGCGTTTTACACGTGAGTCACACGCGCGCTATTAACCTGAGTCACACGCGCGCTATTTACACGTGATCACACGCGTAACACTGAGTCACACGCGCGTTATTACGCGTGGTCACACGCGCGCTATTAAACGTGAGATCGCAGCGCGCTATTAACAACGTGAGCACACGCGCGCTAATTACACGTGAAGTCACAACGCGCTATTACACCTGAGTCACACGCGCGTTATTACGCGTGAGTCCCAACAACCGCAGATAGCACTATTATTACGCCGTGAGTCCGCGCGCGCTATTAACACGTGAGTCAGACCGCGCTGCTATTTACACCTGAGTCAACACGCGCAGTAGTTACACGTGAGTCACACGCGCGCTATTAGCGTGAGTCGGCGCGCTATTACACGTGGAGTTCGAAACACGCGCGCTATTACACGTGAGTCAAACGCGCGGCTATTGGACACTGAAGTCACACGCGCGTTAAATTAACAAGTAGACTATATCTATGCGACGTGACTGCGCCGCGCCTAACACGTGGTAGCGCAGTTCACACACTGAAGTAAGGCGCTATACCTCTGGTGACAGTCACAGACCCGCGCTTAGCTAGCACTCTGAGTCACTGCGAACCGCGCTTGGCTACTGATACACGTGGGTAGCATCAACGCACCATGTCGTGCGTTATTACACGTGAGTCACACGCGCGCTATTACACGCGTGGAGTCACCGCGCGCTATACACCTGAGGTCACCAGAGCGCTATTACACCTGAGGTCAGCACCGCGCAGCTGTACACGATACACGTGAGTCACAGTCCGCGCGCTATTACACCTGAGTCACACGCGCGTTATTACACTGTGAGTCACTGACCGCCGCTATTATAACCTGAGTCAACACGCGCCCGTTATTAACCTTGAGTCACCCACGCTCGCGTTATTACACGTGAGTCACACGCGCGCTATTACACCCAGATCACTACGCAGCGTTATTACACGTTGGTCACATTGCGCGCTTTACACGTGAGTCACACGCCGCGCTATTACACCTGTGAGGTCACACGCGGCGGCTATTACAACCTGAGTCACACGCGCTATTTACACGTAGTCACACGCGCGCTATTACACGTGAGTCACACGCGCGCTATTACACCTGAGGTTCCACACGCGCGCTATTACAAAAAAAAATCTAACTACGCCGTCTATACACAGTGAGTCACACGCGCTATTACACCTGAGTCACACGCGCGTTATACACGTGGTCACAACGGCGCTATTACACGTGAGTCACTACGGCGCGCTATTACGCGTGAGTCACACGCGCGCTATTACACCTGCAGTCACACGCGCGCTATTACAGTGAGTCACATGCGCGCGCTATTACACCTGATCGCGCGCGGCTATTTACGGTGCAGTTCACCAAGCGCGTCTATTACACTGTGAGTCACAACGCGCTTTGAATTACACTGTTCGAGTCACACGCGCGTTATTACACGTGAGTCTACACGCGCGTTATTACACCTGTAGTCACAACCGCGCGCTATTACACGTGAGTCACACCGCGCGTGCTATTACACGTGAGTCACATCGCGCAGTACTTACACGTGAGTCACACGCGCGTTATTACACGTGAGTCACACAGCGCGTTATTACCGTTAGAGTCATCACGCGGCGCTATTACATCTCCTGAGTCCACACTGGCGTTATTACACGTGAGTCACACCGCAGCGCTTATTTACAACCTGAGTCACACGCGCGCTACGTACACGTTGCAGTCACACGCGCGCTATTACACGCTGAGGTTCACACGCCGCGCTATTACACCTGAGTCACTTACAGCGCCTATTACGCTACCTGGAGTCACACGCGGCGCATTATTACGCCTGAGTCGACAACGCGCGCTTATTACACCTGAGGTCCACCACTGCGCGCTATTACACCTGAGTCACGACGCGTCGCTATTACACCCTGAGTCACCACCCGCTGCTATTACACCTGGTCACTACGCGCAGCTATTACACTGTGAGTCACACGCGCGCTATATCAACTGTAGCTCACAACGCGCGCTATTACACGTGAGTCACGACGCGCCTATTACACATGAGTCACACGCGCCTATTACACATGAGTCACCACGCGCGCAATTACACGGTTGAGTCACACGTAGCGCGTATTTTACACTGTGAGTCACACATCCGCGCGCTATTATCACGTGGTCCACGCGCGCTATTATCACGGTGAGTTTCACGAGCATCATAGCTCCGCGTGAGAGTTACGTAATTACGCGGTGCTGAGTCACACACGCGCGCTATTACACCGCTAGTCACACCTGCGCGCTAATTACACGTGAGTCACACGCGACGCTTATACACGTGAGTCAACCCACGCGCGCTAGATACACGTGAGTCACACCGCGCGCTATACAGCCTGAGTCACACCTCGCCGCGGCTATTACACCTGAGTCAACACGCGCGCTATTTACACCTGAGTTCACACGCGCGCTATTTACACCTGTAGTCAACACGCGCGCTATTTACACGTGAGCTCCACACTGGCGCGTTATTACACGTGAGTCACACTGCGCGCTATTACACGCGTTGAGTCACCTGCGCGCTCATTTACACCTGAGTCACACGCGCGGCTATTTACACCTGAGTCACTCACCGCGCGTATTAACACGTTGAGTCACACGCGCGTTATTAACGTGTAGGTCACACGCGCGTATTACACGTGAGTCACACGGACGCATTACGCCGTGAGTCACAACCGCGCGCGTATTACCACCTGAGGTCACTAGCGCGCGCTATTACAGCGTGAAGATCACACCGCGCCTTATTGACACCTGAGTCACACGTCGCGCTAATTACACAGTTGATTTCACACGCGCGTTTAGTTACACGTGAGTTCAACGCGTGTTATTAACCTGAGTCACACGCGCGCTATTACACGTGCTACGTCACACGACCGCTGGCTATTCACACGTGAGTCACCAACGCTGGTTTATTCTAACCTGAGTCACCACGTCGCCGTTGATTACACCTTGAGTCACGCGCGCTATTACACGTGAGTTTCCACACGCGCGCCTTCATTACGCGTGAAGTTCACACTGCGCGCTATTACACTGTGAGTCACACGCGCGCTATTTACACGTGGATCACCGCGCGCTGATTTACACGTGAGTCACAGGCGATTCTATTAACACGTGAGTCACACCGCGCGCTATTACACGTGAGTCACACAGCGCGCTATTACACGTGAGTCACACTCGCTTTATTACACTGACGTCACGAACTGCAGACGGGTTATTACACGTGAGTACGACCGCGCCAGTCTATTACAGCGTGAGTCACAGACGCGCGTTATTACACACCTGAGTCACTTACTGCGCTGCTATTACACGTTGAGTCACACGCGCGCTATTACACGTGACGTCACCACGCGGTGCGCTATTACACGTGAGTCAATCAGCCGCGCGCTATTACACCTAGAGTCACCGCCGCGCTAGTACACGTGAGCTCACACGCGCGCTATTACGCGTGAGTCACACGCGCGCCTATTACACGGACTGAGTTGTGTCCACACGCGCGCTATTACAACCCGAGTGCAGCACGCGCGCTATTACGCGTGACAGTCACACGCGGCGCTATCCTACACCTGAGTCACCCACAGCGCGCTATTGTACACGTGAGCAACACTGCGCGCTATACACCTGAGTCACACGCGCGCTATTACACGTGAGTCACACTGCGCGCTATTACACCTGAGTCTCACACTGCGCGCTATTACACGTGAGTCACACGCGCGCTATTACACGTGAGTCACACGCGCGCTATTACACGTGAGTTCACCACGCTGGCTATTACATATTGAGTCAAACTGCGCGCTATTCACACCTGAGTCACACGCGAGCTAATTACACGTCTGAGTCACACGCGCGCTATTACACGCTGAGTCAGCTAACCGGCGCGCTATTACGCGTGAGTTCACACAGCGCGGGCACTGATACGCGTGAGTCACACCGCGCGCTTATTACACGTGAGTCACCACCGGCGCGCTATTACACGTGAGTCACACGCGCGCTATTACACCTGTGAGTCACAGCGCGCTGTTATTACACGTGAGTCCACACGCGCGCTATTACACCTGAGCATCACGCGCGCTATTACACGTGAGTTCACACGCGCGTTATACACGTGAGTCACACGCTCGCGGCTAATTACACCTGAGTCACACGCCGTTTATTTACACGTACGTTGTAGTCACACGCTTTGCTATTACACTTGATCACTACGCGCGCTTATTACACCTGAGTCACACGGCCGCTGGTTTATTACACGTGAGCTCACACGCGCGTTATTTACACCGTGAGTCACACGCGCGCTATTTACACTGCGTGAGTCACACGCGCGTATTATTACCACCGTGGAGTCACCTTAGCGCGCGTTATTACCACCTGGGTCACACGCGCGCTACTTACACCTGAGTCACAACGCGCTGTTATTACACGTGAGCACTACGCGGCCAACTGAGAGCAACGCGCGCCTATTACACCTGGGTACACGTGCGCGCGCTATTAACACGTGAGTCACAGCTCGCGGCTTATTACACCACACGCCCTCTATTAGGTGAGTCACGCTGCGCGCTTACCCACGGAGTCACACGCGCGCTATTAACCTGAGTCACACGCCGTATTACACGTCACACGTGAGTCACACTGATACACGTTTGAGTCCACACTCGCGCGTATTACACGTGAGTCAACGCCGCGCGGCTATGTTACACCCTCTGAGTCACCTTCACGCGCCTGGTTATACGCTGTGAGTCACGAAGCGCGCTCGCTATTACACGTGAGTCACACGCGCGCTATCGGTACACTGAGTCACAGCGCGCTATTACGCTGTGAGTCACACGCGCTTATTACACGTGAGTCACACGCGCGCTATTACACCTCTGGTCACACGGCGCGTTTATTTACACGTGAGTCACACGCGTATTTTTACACGTGAGTCACACGCTGCGCTATTTACACGTGAGTCACACGCGCGCTATACGCGTGAGTCACGACGCGCTATTACACCTGAGTAACCACGCAGCGCTATTACACCTGAGTCACAAGCGCGCTATTACACGTGGAGTCACAACGCGCCTATTACACCTGAGGTCACACGTGCGCGCTCATTACACCTGAGTCCACACGCGCGCTATTACAGTGAGGTCACACGCGCGTTATTACACCTGAGTACACGTTGCCGCTATTACACTGGTTCAACTGCGCGTTATTACACCTGAAGTCACACGCGCGCTAATCTACACCTTGTTCACACGCCGATTTACACTGAGTCACACGCGCCTGCTATTTACACGTGAGTCACAACGCGCGCTATTACATCACCTGAAGTCACGCCGCTATTACACGTGGTCACACGCGCGTATATCACACGTGAGTCACTGACGGCGCTATTACACCTGAGTCACACGCGCGTTATTACACGTGAGTGACACGCGCGCTATTACACGTTTGGAGTCACACGCGCGCTTATTAACAACCTGCAGTCACGCGCGCTATTACACGTGAGTCACCCACGTTGCGCTATTTACAGTGAGTACACGCGCGTATTACACGTGGTCACACGCGCGCTATTACACCTGAGTCACACGCTTATTACACGTGAGTCACCACGCGCCGCTATTACACCTGAGTCACACGCGCCTATTACCACGTGAGTCACACGCGCTATTACACGTGAGTCACACGCGCGTTATTACACCGTGAGTCACACGCGCGCTATTACACGTAGTCACGCGCGCTATTACACGTGAGTCACACGTGGCGCTCATTACACGTGAGGTCACACGCGGACGCTATTACACGTGCAGTCACTAGCGCGCTATTACACCTGAGTCACACGCGCGCTATTCCACGTGAGTCACACGCGCTATTACACGTGAGTTCACACAGCGCGTTATTACACGTGGAGTCACACGCGCGCTATTTACACCTGAGTCACGCGCGCTATTTACACGTGAGTCCACACGTTGCGCTATTACACGTGGTCACACGCGCGCTATTACACTGAGTCACACGCGCCGCTATTACACCTGAGTTCACACGCGCGTTATTACACGTGAGTACACCGCGCGCTATTACACCTGAGTCAACGCGCGCTATTACGCTGTGAGTCTACACGCGCGGCTTTTACACCTGAGGTGTCACACGCGCGCTATTACACGTGATGTCACCACGCGCGCGTTATTGACACGTGAGTCACACCGCGCGCTATTACACGTGAAGTCACACGGCGCTATTTACACCTGAGTCACACGCGCGTTATTTAACGTGAGTCACACGCGCGCTATTACACCTGAGGTCACCGCGCGCTTATTACACGGTGAGTCACATGCGCTATTACACGTGGAGTCACTACGCGCGGTTATTACACGTGAGTCACACGCGCGCTATTACACGTGGTCACACGCGCGCGTTATTACACGTGGAGTCACACGCGCGTTATTACACGTGAGTCACACGCGCGCTATTACACGTGAGTCACACGCGCGTTATTACACCTGAGTACACGCGCGTTATTACATCGTGAGGTCACACGGCGCGCTATTACACTGATCACACGCCGCTAATTACACGCTGAGTTCAACACGCGTTGCTATTACACGTGAGTCACACGCGCGCTATTACACCTGAGTCACGACGCCGCTATTACACGTGAGTCACACGCGCGCTATTACACGTGAGTCACACGCGCGCTTATTTACACGTGAGTCACACGCTGCGCTATTACACGTGAGTCACACGCCCGCTATTTTAACACGTGAGTCATACGCGCGCTATTACACTGTGAGTCACCACGCGCGCTATTACTACGTGAGTTCACACGCGCGCTAACACGTGCAGTACCGCGCGCTATACCGTGAGTCACAGCGCGCCTATTACACTGTGCAGGTCACCGCGCGCTATTACACGTTGGGTCATCACGCGCGCTCATTACAGTGAGTACACGCCCGCTATTACATGTGAGTCACACGCGCGCTAATTACACATTGAGTACACGCGCGCTATTACAGGTGAGTCACACGCGCGCTATTACACGTGAGTCCACACGCGCGGCTATTACACCTGAGTCACACGCGCCGCTATTACCACAGTGAGTCACACGCGCGCTATTACACGTGAGCTCACACGCGTCGCTATACACGCTGAGTCCACAGCGCGCTATTACACCGTGAGTCCACTACGGCGCTATTAGCGTGGAGTCACACGCGCGCTATTACACCTGAGTCACACGCGCGCTAATTCACACGGTGAGTCACCACGCGCGCTATTACAGTGAGTCACACGCGCGCTATTAACCTGAGTCACGACGCGCGCTATTACACCTGAGTCACACTTGCGCGTTATTCACGTGAGTCACACGCGCTGTATTACACGTGAGTTCACACGCGCGCTATTACACCTGAGTCACACGCGCGAGCATTACGCGCTGAGTCACGCGCGCGCTATTAACGTGAGTCACACGCGCGCTATTTACACCTGAGTCACACTGCGCGCTATTACACGTGAGTCACCACGCGCCGCTATTACCACCTGAGTCACACGCGCGCTATTACGCGTGAGTCACACGCGCGTTATTTACGCGTGAGTTCACACGCGCGCTATTACACGTGAGTCACACGCGCGCTATTACACGTGATGTCACACGCGCGCTATTTTACACCTGAGTCCACTACGCGCGTTATTACGCTCGTGGAGTCACGCTCGCGCGCTATTACACGTGAGTCAACCACGCGCGCTATTACACCTGAGTCACACTTGCGCGCTATTACGCGTGAGTCACACGCGCTATACACGTGAGTACACTGCGCGCTATTACACTGGAGTCACACTCGCGTTATTAACCGTGAGTCCACACGCGCTGTTTTACACGTGAGGTCACACGCGCGTATTACACGTGAGTCACACGCGCGCTATTACACGTGAGTCACACGCGCGTTATACACGTGAGTCACTACGCGCGCTATTTACACCTTGAGTCACACGCGCTATTACACCTGAGTCACACGCGCGCTATCTACACCTGAAGTCACCCCACCGCGGCCCCGGCTTTATTACACGTGAGTCACACTGGCGCGCTATTACACCTGAGTTCACACGTGCGCTATTACACCTGCAGTCACACGCCGCGCTATTACACGTGAGTCACACGCGCGTTTATACACCTGTAGTCACACGTGCGCTATTACACACCTGAGTCCACACGCGCGTTATTAACGTAGTCACACGCGCGCTTAATTACACCGTGAGTCACACGCGCGCTTATACACCGAGTCACACGCGCGTTAATTACGCGTGAGTCACGCTGCGCGCTATTAGCACGTGAAAGTTCACACTGCCGCTTTTACACCTGAGTCACACGGCGCTATTACGCGTGAGTCACAACGCGCTATTACACGTGGAGTCACATGCGCGCTATTAACCTGAGGTCACACCGCGTTATTACACGTGAGTCACACGCGGTTATTACACGTGATCAACACGCGCGCTATTAACGTGAGCACACGCGCGCTATACACGTGAGTCACACGCGCGTTATTACACGTGAGTCACACGCGCGCTATTACACCTGAGTCACACGCGCTATTACACTGACGTCACACGCGCGCTATTACACCTTGAGTCACACGCGGCTCTATTACACGTGAGTCACACGCGCGCTATTACACCGAGATCCACGTCGCTATCACACCTGAGTCACACGCGCGCATTACACGTGGTCCACGCGCGGTTATTACACCTGAGTCACACTGTGCGCTATTACACCTGAGTCACACGGCGTTATTACACGTGAGTCACACGCGCGCTATTACACCTGAGCACACGCGCGTTCATTACACGTGAGTCACACGCTGCGCTATTACGCGTGGTCACACGTCGCTACTTACACGTGAGTCACACCCGCGCGCATATTACACGTGGTCACAACGCGCGCGTAGTTACACGTGAGTAACACGCGCGTTTATTAACGTGAGTTCACAGAAAGAGTACCTTCATGACCGCGCGCGCTATTACACCTGAGTCACCGCTTGCTATTACACGTGCAGTCAGCACGAGCGCTCATTTTACACGTGAGTCCACACGCCGGCGCTATTACACGTGGGTGTCACACGCGCGCTATTACACGTGTGGTCACACGCGTGCCTGCTGATTTACACGTGAGTCACACGCGCGCTATTACACGTGAGTCACACGGCGCCGCCTATTACACCTTGAGTCACACGGCGCGCTATTACTACGTGATCACCCAGCGCGCTATTACACCTGAGTCACACGCGCCGTTATTACACCTAGTCACACGCGCGGCTATTACACCTGAGTACACGCGCGTTATTACACGTGAGTCACACGCGCGTTATTTACACGTGACGGTCACACGCCGCCCGCTATTACAACTGATGTCACACGCGCGCTATACGCGTGAGTCACCGGCCGCTTTTACACGTGGAGTCACACGCGCCGCCTATTACACCCTGAGTCACACGCAGCGCTATTACAGTGAGCTCACACCGCCGCGCTATTACACGTGAGCTCACACGCGCGCTATTAAACCTGAGTCACACGCGCGCTATACACCTGAGTCACAGCGCAGTTATTAACGTGAGTCAACGCGCGTTTACACGTGAGTCACACGACGCGCTATTACACCTGAGATCACACGCGCGCCTATTAGCGTGAGTCACTGCGCGCGGCTATTACACGTGAGTCACACGCGCCGCTATTACACCTGAGTCCACACGCGCGCTATTACACGTTGAGTCACACGCGCGTTATACGCTCTGAGTCACACAGCGCCGCTATTACACCGTGAGTCACACGCGCGCTATTACACGTTGAGTCACACGCGCGCTATTACACCTGAGTCACACGCGCGTTCTTACGCGTGGTCACGCGCGCGCCTATTACACGTGAGTCCACACGCGCGTTATTACACGTGAGTCAACGCGCGTTCATTTTACACCTGAGGTCAACACGCGCGCTATTACACCTGCAGTCACACGCGCGCTATTACACGTGAGTCACACGCGCGCTATTAAACCTGACGTCACACGCTGCGGCTATTACACCTGAGTTCACTACGGCGCGGTTATTACACCTGAGTCACACGCGCCGCTATTACACGTGAGTCACTTACGCGCGTATTACGGATCACACGCGCGCTATCTACACCTGAGTCACAACGCCCGCGCTATTACACGTGAGTCACACTGCGCGTTTATTACGCGTGAGTCACACGCGCTATTAAACACGTGAAGTCACACGCCGCGCTAATTACACGTGAGTCACACGCGCATTAACACGTGAGTCACACGCGCGCTATTACACGTGAGTCAACGCGCGCTATTACTGCCGTGGTCACACGCGCGTTATTACACGTTGGAGTCACACGCGCCTATTACACCTGAGTTCACCACTGCCGCCGCTATTACACCTGAGTCACACGGCGCGTTATTACACGTGGAGTCACACGCGCGTTATTACACGTGAGTCACACGCGCCTATTACACCCTGAGTCACACGCGCCGTTATTCACCTGAGTCACACGCGCGCTATTACAACCTGAGATCACACGCGCTATTACCCACGTGAGTCCACACGCGCGTTATTACACCTGAGTTCACACGCGCGTTATTACCACGTGCAGTCACACCGCGCGTTATTACAGTGACGTCACACTCGCGTTATTACCACGGGTCACACGGCGCCGTTATTACACGTGAGCTCCACACGCGCGCTATTACACCTGATGTCACACGCGCGCTTATTACACCTGAGTCACACTGCGCGCTATTACACCTGAGTCACGACGCGCTAATTACAACCTGCAGTCCACACCGCGCGCCTTATCTACACGTGAGTTCACACCGCGCTATTACACGGCAGTCACACGCGCGTTATACACGTGAGTCACACGCGGCGCTATTACACGTGAGTCACACGGCGCGCTCATTACGCGTGAGTCACACGCGCGTTTATTACACGTTGAGTCACACGCCGCTTCATTACACCTGAGTCACACGCGCGCTATTACACCTAGTCACACGCTGCGTTAGTTTACACGTGAGTCACACGCGCCGTTATTACACGTTGAGTCACACGCGCGCTATTACACACTTGAGTTTCCAACTTGCGCGCTATTACACTCTGAGGTTCACACCGCGCGCGTATTACACGTGAGTCACACGCGCTTATTACCCGTGAGTCACACGCGCCGCTATTACACCTGAGTCACACGCGCGCTATTATAGAAGTCACACGCCGCTATTACACCTGAAGTCCACGGCCGCGTTATTACACGTCAGAGTTCACACAGCGCGGCTATTACACCTGAGTCACACGCGCGCTATTACACCTGAGTCACAACGCGCGTTATTAACGTGAGTCACGCGGTTATTACACGTGGTCACACTGCGACGTTATTACACGTGGAGTCACACGCGCGCTATTACACGCGTGGAGTCACCGCGCGCTATACACCTGAGGTCACCAGAGCGCTATTACACCTGAGGTCACACGCGCGTTATTACACGTGAGTCAACACGCGCGTTATTCAACGTGAGTCACACGCCGCGCTATTACACCTGAGTCACACGCGCGCTATTACACCTGAGGGTCCCAACGCGCGCTATTACCCTGAGTCAACGCGCCGTTATTACACGTGAGTCACACGCGCGTTATTACACGGTGGAGTCACAACCGCGCGCTATTTACACCTGAGTCCAACGCGCGCTATTACGCGCGTGAGTCACGCAGCGCGCTATTACACGTGAGTCCACACGCGCGCTCATTACACCTGAGTCCACGCGCCGCTTATTACACGTGAGTCACACGGCGCGTTATTACGCGTTGAGTCAACACGCGCGCTATTACACGTGAGTCACCACGCGCGCTATTACACGTGTAGTCACACGCGCGCTATACACCTGAGTCCACACGGCGCGTTATTACGCGTGAGTCACTGCGCGCGCTATTACACGTGAGTCACACGCGCGCTATTACACCTGAGTCACCCACGCGCGCTATTTACAGCGTGAGTCACACGTCGCGTTATTTACGCGTGATTTCACACGCGGCTATACACGTGAGTCACAACGCGCGCTTATTACACGTGAGTCACAACGCGCGCTATTACACGTGAGTCACACGCGCGCTATTACACGTGAGTCACACGCGCGTTATTACACGTGAGTCACACGCGCCGCTATTACACCTGAGTCCACACGCGCTATTACACCTGAGTACACGCGCGCTATTACACGTTGAGTCACACGCGCGCTATTACCACGTGAGTCACACGCGCATTACACGTGAGTTCACACGCGCGTTATTTACAGTGAGTCACACGCGCGCTATTTACATCGTGAGTCACACGCGCGCTATTACGCGTGAGTCACACGCGCGTTATTACACGTGAGTCACACGCGCGCTATTACACGTGCGTCACACGCGCTATTACACTGTGAGTCACACGCGCGTTATTACACGTGAGTCACACGCGCGCTATTACACGTTGATTCCACACTGCGCGCTAGTTACACGTGAGTCACACGGCTAGCTATTACACGTGAGTCAACACCGCTGCGCTCTATTACACGTGAGTCACAACGCGCTGCTATTCACCGTGAGTCTCACACCGCGCGTTATACACGTTGAGTCACCACGCGCGTTCTATTTACACGTGCAGCTCCACACAGCGCGTATACACCTCCGCAGTCCACACGCGCCGTATATTACACGTAGTCACACGCCGCTATTAACGTGCGTCACACGCTCGCTATTACCGTGAGTCACACTACCCGCCGCAGTTATTTACACGTGTCGATCACGCACTGCGGTATTAACGCCTGAAGTCACACGCGCAGTTATTACACCGTGGTCACACGCGCGCATATTACACCTGGTTCACCCGCGCCTATTACACCTGAAGTCACACGCGCCGCTATTACACTGAGTCACACGCCGCGCTATAACAACGTGAGCTCACAACGGCGCTATTACCACGTGAGTCCACAACGGCGTTATTACACGTGACTCACACGCGAGCTATTACGCAGTGATTCACACGCGCGCCTATTACACCTGAGTCACACGCGCGCTATTACACGCTGAGTCCACACGCGCGCCTATACACGTGAGTCACACGGCGTTATTACACCGTGAGTTCACGACGCGGGCTATACGCGTGAGTCACACGCGCGCTATTACACCTGAGTCAACACGGCGCGTTATTACACGTGAAGTCACACGCGCCGCTATTACGTGTAGGTCACACCGCGCGCGCTATTACACCTGAGTCCACACGCGCGCTATTAACCTGAGTTCACCACGCGCGCTATTACACGTGAGTCACCACGCCGCTATTACACCTGGAGTCCAACACGCGGCATATTTTACACGATTCACACCGCGCGCTATTACACGGTGGAAGTCCACCACGCGCGCTATTACCACCTGATCACACGCGCGCTATTACACGTGAGTCACACGCGCGCTACTTAACGTTGAGTCACGCGCCGGCTATACACGTTGAGTCACACTGGCGCTATTACCACCTGAGTCACAACGCGCGCTATTACACCTGCAGTCACACTGCGCGCTATTACACGTGGAGTCACACGCGCGTTATTACACGTGGTCACACGCGCGCTATTACACCTGAGTCACACCGCGTATATTACACCGTGAGTCACAGCGCGCTATCTACGCGTGAGTCACACGGCGCGCTCTATTACACCTGAGTCACACGCCGCGCTCCATTCACGCGTGAGCTCACACGCGCGGCTATTAACACGCTGAGTCACACGCGCGCTATTACCCTGAGTCACACGCGCGTTATTACACCTGAGTCACACGCGCGTACTTGACACGTGAGTCACACAGCGCGCTATACGCAGTGATAGTCACACAGAGCGCACCTATTACACCTGAGTCACGACGCGCGCTATCTAACCGTGAGTTCACCACGCGCGTTAATTACACGTGAGTCACACGCGCATGTTATTTACAGCCTGAAGTCACCACGCGCGCTACTTACGCGTGAGTCACACAGCGCGTATTACGGTGGAGTCACGACAGCGCGCTATTACGCACCGATGC
>VHKM01000118.1:0-53250 GCA_007210695.1 Neogobius melanostomus
ATAGTCCACTCAACATCTGGGCTCCAACTTACAACAGCTGCTCCAACTACAACATCTGCCTCCTCGGACTAGCAACAGCTGCTCCAAACTACAAACAGCTGCTCCGACTTACAATTCTAGCTGCTCCAAACTACAACAGCTTGGCTACCAACACCTATCAACAGCTCCACCAACATACAATCAGTTCTTGCCTCCAGACTACAACAGCCTGCCTTCAACTTACAACCAGCTGCTGCCGACTACAAACAAGCTGCTCCATAACTACAACAGCCTGCTCACCAACTACGGAACAGCTGCCCCAACTACACCAGCTGCCCCAACTACAACAGCTGCCTCCAACTACAACAGCTGCACCAACTAGTCAACAGCTGCTCCGTACTACAACAGCTGCTCCCACTTACAACAGTGCTCCACTTACAACAGCTGCATCCAACTACAACAGCTGCCATGTCCAAGCTACAACAGCTGCCCCAACTAACAACAGCTGCTGCCGACTACAACAGCTGCACCAACTACACACAGCTGCTCCGACTACAACAGTGCCGCCAACTACAACAGCTGCTACCGACTAACAACACCCTGCACCAACTACAACAGCTGCTCCGACTACATACAGCTGCCCCCAACTAACAACAGCTGCCCCAACTACAACAGCTGCCCCGACTACAACAGCTGCCGCCACTACAACAGCTGCTCGATTCTCTCCACACACACGCTGCTCCAACTACAACAACTTGCACCGACTACATACAGCTGACTGGTCAACTTACGAACAGCTGCTACCATCATACAACAGCTGCTCCAACTAACAAAACAAGCTGCTCCAAAATACAGACTGCCATCCCCAACTAACAACAGCATAGCCCCAACTACAACAGCTGCTACCGATTCTTACATTACCAGCTGCTCCAACTTACAACAGCTGCTCCGACTACAACAGCTGCTGCCGACTACAACAGCTGCTCCGACTACAAACAGCTACTCAGACACAACAGCTGCCCCAACTATCATTACGAGCTGGCCTCCGACTACAACAAGCTTGCTCCAACCTCAAACAGCTGCTCCGACTAACAGCTGCTCCAACTACAACAGCTGCTCCAACTACAATACAGCTGCCCAGTTCGACTACAAACAGCTGCTCCAACTACAAACAGCTGCTCCACCTACCAATTACCCAGCTGCCGCCAACTACACAGCGCTCCAACTACAACAGCTGCAGCGACTTCAACAGCTGCAACAACTACACTGCTGCAGCAACTACAACAGCTGCTCCAACTACATAGCTGCTCCAACTACATACAGCTGCCCCAACTCACAACGCTGCCACCGACTACAACCAGCCTGTTCCATTTAACTACAACAGAGCTGCCGCCGACTACAACAGCTGTTCCAACTACCAAACAGACTGCCCAAACTACAACAGCTGCTCCAACTAACAACAGCTGCACCACTACAACAGTCTGCTTCGACTACAAACAGCTTGCAAACCAACTACAACAGCTGCCTGACCGAACTAGGACTAGTACTACGAACATACAGCTTGCCTTCCAACTACAAAGCTGCTCCAACTACAACAGCTGCTCCAAACTACAACAGACTGCAGCAACTACAGCGAGAAACAGCTGGCAACCCAACACAGGCTGCTCCCAACTACAAACACAGCTGCTCCAACTACAAAGCTGCCCCAACTACATACAGCTGCAGCAACTACAACAAGCTGCAGCAACTACAACAGAGCTGCTTCCAACTACAACACAGCTGCTCCAATCTTTACACCACTAGTCTGGCCCCGACTTACAACAGCTGCAACCAACTACAACAGCCCTGCTCCAAACTATTCTCATTAGAGCTGCCCCAACTACAACAGCTTGCTCCATCTACAACAGCTGCCCCAACTACACAGCTTGCAAGCAACACCTACAACAGACTGCAGCAACTACAAAAAGCTGCTCTCACTACAACACTGCTTCCAACTACAGGACAGCTGCTCCAACTACAACAACAGCTTCTCCAACTACCAACAGCTGGCTCCAACTACAACAACAGCTGCTACAATCTACAACAACAGCTGCACATGCCCACTACACAGCTGCTCCAACACTCACACAGCTGCCACCCATTACTACAACAGCTGCAGCACTACAACAGCTGCATGCAGACTACCAACAAGGCTGCCCGCATTACCACAATCACTGGCTTCCAACTAGCAAACAGCATGCCCATCCGACTACAACAGCTGCTCCAACTACAACAGCTGCTCCAACTACTACAGACAGCTGCTTCCAACCACTACAACAGCTTCTCCAACCAACTACTACAACAACAGCGCTCCAACTACAACAACAGCTGCTCAACTATAACAAACAGTGCTCCAACGACTACACAGCTGCCTCCAACTACAAACAGATGCTCGAACTACAACAGCTGCCCAACTACAACAGCTGCAGCACTACAACAGCTTGCTCCAACTAAACAAAGCTGCTCGCAACACAACAGCTGCCCAACACAACACTGCAGCAACTAACAAACAGCTGCCCCAACTACAAAACAGCTGCCCACAACTACAACAGCATGCTGCCTAATACTACAACAGCTGCTCCGACTACAACAGCCGCTCCAACTACAACAAAGCTGCTCCGACTACAACAGCTTCACCGACTACAACAGCTGCAAACGTACAACCACGCCTGCCCTGACTAACAACCAGCTGCTCCAACTACAACAGCTGCCCCAACTACAAACAGCTTTGCAGCAACTACAACAGCTGCCCAAAGCACTACAAAAACAGCTCATTCCGACATCACAAACAGCTGTCCCAACTACAAACAGCTGCTCCAAACCTACAACAGCCTCTGCCTCCAACTACAACTAGGCTGCACCCCTTGACTTACAAACAGCTGCACCGACTACAAAACAGCTTGCTCCAACTACAACAGCTGCTCCAACTACAAACAGCTGCTCCGACTACAAGCTGCTCCAAACTACAACGAGGCCTGCCCACCGCGACTACAACAGCTTGCAGCACTACAAACAGCTGCCCCGACATTAACAACAGCTGCCCACGCAACTACATACAGTACTCCGCTCACAACAGCTGCTCCAACTACAACAGCTGGCTTACCAACTACACCAAAGCGTTATGCCCCGAACTAAACACACAGCTGCTCCCAACTACAACAGACTGCTCCAAACTATCAAGCAGCTGACCCCCTAACCTACAACAGCTGCCCCCCCGAACTACAACAGCTGCCCAACTACAACAGCTGTCTCCAACTAAAACATGACATTTGCCCCAACTACAACGCCTGCTCCACCCAACTACAACAGCTGCCCCAACTACAACAGCTAGGCCAAACTACAAACAGCTGGCAGCGACTACAACAGCTGCTCCGACTACAACAGCTTGCCCCAACTACAACAGCTGCCCCAACTACAACAGCTGCTTACAAACACAACAGCTTGCACTCAGACGACAACAGCACTGCAGACAACTACAACAAGCTGCCAGCCGAGTAACAGCAGCTGGGCCTAACCTACAAACAGCACTGCAGCCAAACTACAACAGATGCTCCAACTTACAACAGCTGCGCCTAATACTACAACAGCTGCTCCGACTACAACAGCCGCTCCAATACAACAGCTGCCCCGACTACAACAGCTGCTCCCACTACAACAGCTGCTCCAACTACAAACAGCTGCTCCCACTACAATACAGCTTGCTCCAACTACATACAGCTCGCTCTAACTACAACAGCTGCAAGCAACTACAACAGCTGCCCGCAACTACAACAGCTGCTCTAACTACAACAGCTGCTCCGACTACAAAACTGCAGCAAACTACTACAGCTGCTCCAACTACAACAGCCTGCCTCCAACTACAACAGCTGCTCCAACTACACAGCTGCCTCCAACCTTATCCAACAGCTTTGCTCCCGACTACAACAGCTGCTCAACTACAACAGCGTGCTCGACTACAAACAGCTGCTCCGACTACAACAGCTGCTCCAACTTACAACAGCTGCCCCACTACAACAGCTGCTCCAACTACAACAGCTGCTCCAACTACAACCAGCTGCTCCAAACTACAACAAGCTGCCTCCAACTACAACAGCTGCTCTTGCTACGGATCATACAGCTGCCACCAGACCTACAACAGCTGCTCCACTACAACAGCTGACTGACCACTACAATAACAGCTAGTCTGGACACGCACTACAATTCAGCTGCTCGCAACTAGCAACAGCTGCCCGACTCCACAACAGCTGCTCCAACTACAACAGCGCTTCCTCACTACAACAGCTGTTCCTTCAACTACAAACAGCTGCTTCCAACTACAACAGCTTGCCCCAACTACAACAGCTGCACCAACTACAACAGGCTGCTCCAAACTATACAAACAGCTGCTCCAACTACAACACATGCTCCAGTCCAACTAAAACAGCTGCCTCCGACTAAACAAAACAGCTGCTTCCAACTACAATCAGCTGCTCCAACTAGCAACAGCTTGCTTACCAAGGGCTTACAACAACTGCTACAACTACAAACAGCTGCTCAACTACAAACAGCTGGCCCGACTACTACACGCTATCCGACTACAACAGCCTGCTCCAACTAACAACAGCTGCTCCCAACTACAAAAGCTGCTCACACAACAGCTCCCCGACTACAACAGCTGCTCTAACTACAACAGCTGCTCTAACTAGCCAACCAGCGCTCCAACTACAACAGCAGCCCCACTACAAACAGCTGCCCCGACTAACAACAGGCTGCAGCAAACTAACTACCAGCCTGCTCCCACTACAGCGAGCCTCGCTCCAACTACAACAGCTGCTCCTAACTAAACAGCTGCTCGCACTACAATCGAGCTGCGCCAACTACACACAGCCTGCTCGGAACCTACAACACTGCCCCTGACTACAACTTACGCTGCTCTAACTAGCAACAAGCTGCTCCAACTCACAACAGCTGCTCCCCACTACCAAACAGCTGCCCTCCCCGACTACAACAGTCTGCTTCCAAAACTAAACAGCTGCTCTAACTAATTAGCATTGACAGCCTGCCTCCAACTACAACACAGCTGCAAAAACTACAACAGCTGCCTTCCGACTACAACAGCTGCATGCAACTACTACAGCTTGCCCCGACTACAACAGTGCACCGACATAACTACACAGCTGCTCAACTACATACAGCTGCCCCCGACTACACCAGACGTTGCCTCAACCGACTACAACAGCCCTGCCCCAACTACAACAGCAATGCTGCCAACTATCAACAGCTGCTCCAACTTACAACAGCTGCTCCAACCTCACACAGCTGCCGCCGACTACAACAAGCTGCCCGCCAACTACAAACATGGCTGCCCCGAACTACAACAGCTTGCAGTCAACTACTACAGCTGCCCCAACTACAACAGCTTCCCCAACTACAACAGCTGCCCCAACTACAACAGCTGCCCCGAATACTAACAGCTGCAGCAACTCACCCAGTGCCCATACTACCACAGGCTGGCAGCAACACAACCAGCTGCTCCCAACTACAACAGCTGCCCCAACTACATACAGCCTGCCTTCACCGACTACAAACAGCTGCATGCAACTACTACAGCTGCTCCAAACTACAACAAGCTGCTTCCCAACTACAAAACAAGCTGCTACATAACTACAAAGACAAGCTGCTCCTATCTAACCAATGCTTGCTCCCAACTACAACACGCTGGGCTTCCAACTACTATACAGCCTGCTTTCTCCGACTGGGACAACATCTGCTCTAATTACATACAGCTGCTCCAACTACAACAGCTGTCCAACTACACAGGCTTGCTCAACTAGACAGCTGCAAAAGCAACTACAACAGCTTCCCCAAAACTACAACAGCTGCAGCACTACAACAGCTGCCTCCGACTACAACAGCTGCCCCGACTACAACAGCTGCAGCAAATACTAACAGCTGCCCCGACTACAACAGCTGCCCCGACTACAACAGCTCGCTCCAACTACAAAGCTGCCCCGACTACAACAGCGCTCCGACTACAAACAGCTGCTCCAATACAACAGCTCGCTTCCAACTACATTACAGCTGCTCAAATATCAACAAGCTGCCCCACCGACAAGACGGGACAAGCTGACTACTCCACCACTCACAACAGCTGCTCCCACTACAACAGCCTGCTCCAACTACAACAGCTGCCCCCGACTAACAACAAGCTGCCCCCCGACTACAACAGCTGCTCCAACTACAGAACAGCTCGCCGACTACCACCACGTCTTGCCTGGCCGACTACAACAGCTGCTAGCAACTACGACAGCTGCTCCAACTTACAGACAGCTTGCTAGCAACTACAACAGCGTGCAGCGACTACAACAGCTGCCCCAACTACAACAGCTGCCCGAACTACAACAGCTGCTCCAACTACAATTCAGCTGCTCATCCAACTACAACAGCTGCTTCCGACTACAACAGCTGCTCCGACTACAACATGCTGCTCGACTATCACAGCTGCCCCGAACGTACAACACCTGCACCGACTACAACAGCTGCCCCGACTACCAACAGCTGCTCCAACTACAACAGCTGCTCTAACTACAACAGCTTTGCCTCCAACTATCAAAACAGCTTTGACTGCCGAGCGTGGACCAACAGGCTGCCTTCCAACTACAACAGCTGCTCCAACTACAGACAGCTGCTCGCAAAACAACAAGCCTGCTGCCAGAGCTGATCACAGCTGCCCAAACTACAACAGCTGCCTCCCACATACAAAACAGCTGCTTATTCCGACTACAAAGCTGCTCCAACTACTACATGCTGCCTCCGACTACAACAGCTGCTTTCCGACTAAACACCACCACACGCTGCTCCAAACTACTACAGCCTGCTCCAACTACAAACAGCTGCCGACTACAACAGCTTGCCCCGACTTACCATCCGCTGGCGGTCCAACGGTACCAACACGCTGCTCATAACTACAAACAGACTGCTCCACTGACGACAGGCTGCCTCTCCGACTACAAGGGACAGCTGCCTCCATACTACAAAACAGCTGCTCCAACTACAACAGCGCTTGCTCCACTTACAGCTGCTCCAACTACAAACCTACAACAGCTGCTCCAACTACAACAGCTGCCTCCAACTACAACAGCTGCACCAACTACAACAGCTGCTCCAACTACAACAGCGCCCGACTACACACGCTGCCCGTTCCCTACAACGAGCTTGCTCTCCGAAACTGACAGACAGCTGCTCCAGACTAGCAACAGCTGCCGCTAGACCACAACAGGCTGCCTCAAACTACACAAACAACAGCTGCTTCCAACTACAAAAAACAACAAAGCTGCTCCAACTACAACAACAGCTGCTCCAACTACAACAACAGCTGCTCCAACTACCACGACACAGCTGCCTCCAATCTTAACACGCTTTGCCCCAACTACAACAAGCTGCTCACAACTACAACATGTGCCTGCTCCGAACTACAACACTTGCCTCCGACTACAACACTGCTCCGTCACTGACAGACAAGCATGCTCCGACTACAACAGCATGCCCAATTAACAACATTTGCTGCTCCAACTACAAACTAGCTGCTCCAAACTACTATAAACAGCTGCTCCAACTACAACAGCTGCTCGCAATACTACAGGGCTGCCTCCGACTACAAACAGCTGCCCACGACTACAACAGCTTTGCTCCAACTACAACTAGGGCTGCCCCAACTACAACCAGCTTCGCTCCAACTAACTACACTGCGGTGCTCGCAACTGAACAACAGCTGCCTTCCAACTACTACAGCTGTCTCCACTATCAACAGCTGCTCCAACTACTACAGCATGCCCGATTCTACAACAGACTGCCCCGACCTACTAACAGCTGCTCCAACTCACAACAGCTGCTCTCCAACTTACAACAGCTGCTCCACTACTAACAAGCTGCCCCGACTAACAAACAGCTGCCAGCCAACGAAACGAGCTGCTCCAACTACCAAAAGCTGCTGCCACACTACACCACAGCCTGCCAACCACAACAGCTGCTCCAACTACTTACAGCTGCTCGGGTGTTAACTACAACAGCTGCTCCTAACTACAGACAGTGCATGCAACTAACAACAGCTGCCCAAACTAACTACAGAGCAGACAGCAAACATACATATAACAGCATGCCAAACTAAACAGCTGACCCAGACTACACAACAGCTGCCTCCCAACTACCAACCTGCTCCAAACCTCACAACAGACCTTGCTCCAACTACATTTTACAGCTGCCTCCAACCTCACAAACAGCTGCTCCAACTACAACAGCTGCCCCACTTAAAAACAGCTGCTCCAAAACTACAACACTGCCCAACTACAAACAGCTTGCTACCGACTAACAACAGCTGGCTATTGCCCGACTCACAACCAGCTGCATACCAACTAACAAACAGCCGCTACGGCAGACTAACCATCAGCCGCCCAATAAACAACAGCCGCTCCAAACCTAACAACAGCCGCTACCAAACATACAACAGCTGCCGCCAACTACAACAGCTGCTCCAACTACAATCAGCTGCTCCAACTACAACAGCTGCCCCCAACTACAACAGCTGCCGTCAACTACAACAGATATTCTAAGCATATCCAACACTACTAAACAAGCTGCCTCCACCTCTTATAACCAAGCAGACTGCATAAAGCCAACTACTACATTCGCTTGCTTGGGACCGACTACAAACAGCTGCCACCGACTACACAGCTGAACTTCCAACTACAACAGGCAGTCCAAAACCACTACAAACAGCTGCTCCAACATACAACAGCTGCCCACGGAACTACAACAGCTGCTACCAACCTACTACAGTCTTGCTCACTGACCAAACATTATCAGCTGCCACGACTTTATCAAAGCTGCTCCAACTACACCACAGCTTGCCCTGCCAACTACCAACAGCTGCTACCAACTACTACAGCTGCGCCGACTACAACAGCTGACCCGGACCTACAACAGCTGCTCCTTAACATTACAATACAGCTGCTCCAACTACAACAGCTGCTCCAACTACAACAGTTCTGCCCGCCAAGCTACACACAGCTGCCGCGCCGACTACAACAGCTGCTCCAACTACAAAACAGCTTGCCCCAACTACAACAGCTTTGCTCCAACTACTACAGCTGCCCTCAGACTACAAACCAGCTTGCCCCCCCGACTAATACAGCTTGCTCCAACTACAGCACAGCTGGCCTAACACCAACAGCTGCTCCAACTACAACAGCTGCCCAACTAACAAAACAGCTGCTCCTCCAACTACAACATCTTGATCCAAACTACAACAGCTGCTCTCAACTAACAAACAGCTGCTCCAACTACAAACAGCTGCCTTCGCAACTACAAACAGTCTGCTCCAACTATCAACAGCTGCTCCAACTACAACAGCTGCCCCAACTACTCTACAGCAGCAGCACTACAACAGTTGCCCCAACTACATATCATGCGTGCCGCCAACTACACAAACAGCTGCCCAACTAGACAGACAGCTTGCTCTATTACTAACAACAGCCTGGCTCCAACTACAAACAGCTGCTCCGACGTACAACCAGTGCTCCGACTTGACAACAGCCTGCTCACGATCTTACAACAGTCTTGCCATCACAACTACAATCAGCTGCTCCACTACAACACTGCTCCAGACTACCACACGCTGCCTTCGCAACTAACAACAGCTTGCTGCCAACTACTACAGCTTGCTCCGACTACAACAGCTGCAGGCCGACTAACCAGCTGCTCAATTTCTACAACAGCTGCTCCACACTACAACCAGCCTGCTCCCGACTCACAACAGCTGCCCCCGACCTACAAAGCTGCTCCAACTACATACAGCTGCCCAACTACAACAGCTGCTCCAACTACTACGCTGCCCCGACTACAAACCAGCTGCCCCGACTACAACACTGCTCCAACTACAACAGCGCTCCAACTACAACACTGCCCCTAACCACAGAACAGCTTTGCTCCACTTCGACAGGTCTGCTCTAACTACACATGCGGTGCTCCATACTTACAACAGCTGCAGCAACTACATTACAGCTGCCCCCAAACTACTACATGCAGCAGCACTACAAAAGCAGCTGCCACCACACTCAACAGTCTGCCCCAACTACAACAAGCTGCCCCAACTACACGTTGCTCCAACGTACAACAGCCGCTTCCAACTACAAAGCCTGCCCTCAACCTACAAACAGCTTGCTCGCAAAAACTACAATACAGCTTGCCCGCAACTACAACAGCTGCCTTGCCAACTACAACATATGCTGCTCCAACTACAAACAGCCTGCTTCCGATCTCACAGACAGCTGCTCTGCTCCGACTAAGCACAGACCTGCTAACCCAACTACAACAGCCCTCCAACTACAACAGCCGCTCCATACTACAACAGCCGCCTAACCACTTACATACAGCCGCATCTCAACACTTTGAGACAACAGCCTCTTTCCACTAACAACAGCTGCTCTAACTACAACAGCGCGCTCCAACTAACACACTCTCCAATACCACAACAGCTGCTGCCAACACAACAGCTGCCCCCAACTACAACACAGCTGCCCCAACTACAAAACACTGCTCCAACTACAACAGCTTGCATGCAACTACGACAAGCTGCTCCAACTCCACGAGCTGCCCTCCAACTACAACAGCTGCTGCCAACTACAACAGCTGCTCCAACTACAATCAGCTCTGCCCCAAAAACTACAACAAGCCCGGCTCCAACTACAAACAGCCGCTCCAACTACAACAGCTCGCTCCAACTACAACAGCTTGCTCCAACTACAACAGCTGCCGCCAACCTACATACAGCTGCCCAGCTACAACAGCTGCGCTCCAACTAATACAACACCGCACCAACTAACCAACAAGCCATCCGAACTACAAACAGCTCGCTCCAACTACAAACAGCCTCTCGCAACTTACAACAGCCTCTCCAACCTACAAAGCTTGCTCCACACTAACAACAGCTGCTCACAACTACAACAGCCGCTCCAACTACAAAAGCTGCCCCGACTACAACAGCTTGCTCCAATCTACAACAGCTGATCCAACTACAACAGCTGCAGCCACTTACAACTCAGCTGCCCCAACCTACAACAGCTGCTGCAACTACAATTCAAGGCCGTCTCCGACTACAAAAACAGCTTTTGCTCCGACTACAACAGCTGCCTCCAACTACAACAGCTGCCTCCAACTACAACAGCTGCTCCAACTACTTACAGCTGGGCTTCCAACTACAACAACTGCCCAAACTACTAACAGGCTGGCTCCGACTACAACAGCTGCTACCACCGTCACTACAACAGCTGCTCCAACTACCAACAGCTGCCAACACAACAGCCTCCAACTACAACAGCCGCTCCAACTACAACAGCTGCTCATCAACGCTCAACTACAACAGCTGCTCCAACTACAACAGCTGCTCAACTACAACAGTGCTCCAACTACAACAGCTGCCCCAACTACAACAGCTGCCCACTACAAGCCCGACTACAACAGCTGCTCCAACTTACAACAGCTCAACTACCAAACTACAACAGCTGCCCCTACAACGCTGCTCCAACTACACAGCTGCCCCACTACAAGGCAACGCGCCCACTACAACAGCTGCTCCAACTACAACAGCTGCTCCAACTAAACAGCTGCCCAACTACAACAGCTGCCTCCAACTACTGACACAGCTGCTCCAACTACAAACAGCTGCTCCAACTACAAACAGCTGCAGCAACTACAACAGCTCTCCACTCCACTGAATACAACAGCGCAGCAACTACAACAGCTGCCCCAACTACAACAGCTGCTCCAACTACAAACAGCTGCCCCCAACTAAACAACAGCTGCTCCAACTACACAACACACGCTGTCCAACTACAACAGCTGCTCCAACTACAACAGCTGCTCCAACTACACAGCTGCTCCAACTACAACAGCTGCCCCAACTACAACAGCTGCCTCCGAACTACAACAGCTGCTCCAACTACAACAGGTAAACGCTGCTCCGAACTACAACAGCTGCTCCAACTACAACAGCTGCTCCAACTACAACAGCTGCTCCAACTACAAACAGCTGCGCACTACACAGCTGCCCACTACACAGCGCTCCAACAACAGCTGCCCACTACAACAGCTGCTACCGGTCCAACTACAACAGCTGCCCAACTCAACAGCTGCCCAACACACAGCTGCTCCAACTACAACAGCTGCCCAACTACAAAGCTGCCAACTACACAGCTGCCCAACTACAACAGCTGCCCCAACTACACAGCCTCCAACTACAACAGCCGCTCCAACTACAACAGCTCCTCCAACTACAACAGCCGCTCCAACTACAACAGCTCCCCAATACAACAGCCTCCATACACAGCCGCTCCAACTACAACAGCTCTCCAACTACAACAGCTGCTCCACACAGCTCTCCAACTACAACAGCTGCCCCAACTACAACAGCCGCTCCAACTACAACAGCCGCTCCAACTACAAACAGCCGTCAACTACAACAGCTCTCCAACTACAACAGCTGCTCCAACTACAACAGCTGCTCAACTACAACAGCTGCCCCAATACAACAGCTCCCACAAAGGCTCCAATAAACAGCTCTCCAACTACAACAGCGCTCCAACTACAACAGCTCTCCAACTACAACAGCCAAGTCTCCAACACAACAGCGCTCCAACTACACAGCTGCTCCAACTACAACAGCGCTCCCAACTACAACAGCCGCTCCACAACTACACACAGCTCTCAAGCCTGCTCCAACTACAACAGCTGCCCCAATACAACAGCCCCCCCCACTCCCAACACCCTCCCCCCCCCAACCAGCTGCCCCAACTACACAGCTGCCCAACTACACAGCCCTCCACTACAACAGCCTCTCCAACTACAACAGCCCTCCAACTACAACAGCCTCTCCAACTACAACAGCCTCTCCAACTACAACAGCTGCTCCAACTACAACAGCTGCTCCAACTACAACAGCCGCTCCAACTACAACAGCTGCCCCGACTACAACAGCTGCTCCAACTACAACAGCCTCTCCAACTACAACAGCTGCTCCAACTACAACAGATGCTCCGACTACAACAGTTGCTCCAATACAACAGCTGCCCCGACTACAACAGCTGCTCCAACTACAACAGCTGATCCAACTACAACAGCTGCTCCAACTACAACCACTACTACTGCAGCTACAACTACAACCACTACTACTGCAGCTCCAACTACACTACTACTACTGCAGCTCCCAACTACAACTACAAACTACTACAGCTGCCACATCCACAGATCATCTTTATAAAGTAACATGCCTTGTTAAAGGTCAAGTTTACGATCCTTTATTTGCTGTCCCTACTAGTGCCCCGTACAAAGCTCTGAAAGATAAAGTAGAGTCAAATGTAAGTAACAATCTTTTTTTTTTCACCTCAAACTAATGCATCTGTGAAATAACTGTCCATGTGATCTCTTTTAGTGTAAAAAACAACTCGTCTTAACGTTTGGAAATCGAGGCCAGAAATGCTTCCTCATCCGTGTCAGGTACAGCCTTTGTTTGTTAATGACATGTTTTACAAACAGTAATTCAAATCTTAAAGGGATAGTCTGTAAGATTGCAAAATGAGGACAGAGACAGATTTCAAAACAATCAAGTCCCGCCCCCTCCCCTCCTGATTGGACCTGAAAGACAGGTCGGAGGAATTTCTAAAATAAGCAATCATGCTCGCCTCCCCTTTCCTGTGTGATTGGACCTGACAGGGCGCTTCACAGGAAAGCTCGTCTCATTGGTCAAGGTTATAGCACAGAGGATTCTCATTAGTTGCTGAGATCAGCAAAGGGAGGGACTTTACAAAAGTCATGAATATAAAGTATTTCTCATGTTATGTCAAATTAAAGGCCCAGTCGGCCAATTATTATATTTCTAAAACATAAAGAAGATCCTATTTTTTTTTCCTTCATCATACTACTACTACTACTACTACTACTACTACAACTACTACTACTACTACAAAAATGTCTCATCTATTATTGAAGTTTTGAGTGACCCTAATTCAATATTAAGGTTCTGTTTTCATCTTTTTTTCAGTGAGTCCTCAGTCTTAGTACCTGTGGCTTTAATCCAAACAAGAGCCAGTGGTACTGATGTCAGTATGGACATTACATATCCATCGACGGTGAATGTAAACACTCTTCCTTCAAATTCAGAGCTTTCTGGATCTCTCGATAATGGGACTAGCACTTTTGGCAATGTCGTGGTGAATTGTGAGTACACACTACAAGAACAAAATGACAGCTTAATCTTAAAATGCTCATTATTTCATTGTGTATTTTCAGCACGTCCAACAGTAATTACTACAACAACTACAGCTGCTCCAACTACAACAACTACAGCTGCTCCAACTATAACAACGACAACCACCACAGGTACCTCATCTAACATTAGCAACTTTACAGTCAACCGCCTTCAGTATAAGTGTAGATAATATTCTGTTTACTCTGATACAGCTTCAAGTGGAACTACATTCAAGATCAACGTCGTCAACACAGTCTTCTTCGTGATTCTGTCCTGGCTCCTATCACATCGTCAACTACATCTGACATAATCCACCAATATTGAACACACTTTTTACAATTGTTGTAACTTTAAGTAGACTACATTATGTTAGGGTATACAAGTTTTATATAAGGAAGCGTATAAAAGCAAAACAGTATTTAGTATAAGCAAGGCTTGGCTCACCATTAGCCTACATACAACATTTTCTAAATGTAATTTTTTTAATCACATTTCTCATTAATAATAATCATGTGAACGTCTTAAAACATTACTTAATTATTTTATATCATTTAACTTCATATTTTCTCCTTTCAAGTATTCTAGCGCAGAACACATAAAAACCAAGTGGACAAAATGGATTTTGTGATTAAAAGCGTTAAAATTAAGTTCTTAGTAAGCCAATACAGTATAATTGGGCTGCACAACAACAACAAAAGTTTCATGGCTCATGTAAGCTAGCAGCCAAAAGCCTATATATATTTCCTGCTATATGTATTAAGTATTTATTTGTAATCTTTTTGTACATGTGATCACTGTGTGCGTATAGGTCAAGAAGTTGTATTCTGTGAGGTTTGGATCTATTTGTTTATGAAACTTTGTTTGTTTTCTGCACTGTAATAATGTTGTAAAAATCACTCAAATAAATCCAATCAATTCAATTCAAACTTTGTAAAAATGTACAATGACCAGAATACAGCTCTTCAAACCATATTTGTGTGTGTGTGTGTGTGTATCAGATTTCCTTCATTTCATCAGGCAAACATTAAGAACACATTCTTACAATGTTGGAATTGAATATTAGACTATCCATCCATATGTAACCAAGCAGAATGCGCCTAGTGGCCGGGCCTGCCCTCAAAATCCCACAATTTCGTTGCTTGCCACCTGGTACGTTATGGATGTGGTGTAACCAAAGAGAGACTGAGACAAAATACCATTTAGTCTGATTTATTATAAAAACAATTGAATATTAGACTAGACTTATCACGGGGGAACGAGATAATTATCTCAGGGGGAAATGTTTTTTTGAAAAAAAAATAAACATTTAAGAAATAAAAAATCATTATATATATATATATATATATATATATATAATTTTTTTTACGACCCAATTTTTTTTTCTCATGTCACTTCCAGGGCTCCGTAATAATAAGATACTCACCAGCTGTTAGTTTATCTTTCTTTGTCTTGTGAGCCTCTCTGGTATAGCGGTCAACCTTGTTACAAATCATACACACTGCAGGAAGTTCATTGCCAGACGGCCTTGATGTAGACGTTGTTGATGATCTGCTTTTCATTTCTGTTGTGGATCTTGACTGTGTGGGAGCAAGTGGCACAAATGAGGTGGACTCATGGTCAGAGGCAGAGGGGTGCTGGGTAATCAGGAGAGTCGGGACGTTTCCGGCTTGGCCGCCCGATCGTGGTGCTGCAACATTAAAACATCTTAAGACATTACCAACAGCAGTGGCGCAAAAAAGGCATAAATAATATATGCCTTGCATAGGAGCGCCGATAGGACGGGGCGCCAATTAGAGATGTGTCGGTCGTGAACGATCCGGCTCTTTTGAACGAGTCTTTACAGTGAACGATATGAACGGGTTCGCGGAGGTGAAGTATTTGTTTATTCCTCTTTGGGGGAGGGGCGTCACTTTAGTTGTGCTTATTTTGCGAAACAAAAGTCACTGCTGGAGTGGGACGGAGAGAGGAGTGGAGGATTGGCAGAGGGACAGTTTGTGAACGCACGACCGCGGGACGTGAGCGCGGCCTGCGGGGAAACGGTTTCAGAGCGCAGCTCTGGGGAAACGGCGCGCCCGAACGCTCCCAGCGCCAGCACTGTCCTGGGCCATAGGAGAGAAAAAGGCGCGCGGGGTCCGTGAGTGACGAGGCGGCTACAGGAGCCCCGTCACTCACATCTTCCACCTGTTCACTCAGCTCCACTCCGCTCTGCAGCGACATCACCGCACACTGTCTCCTCCTCAGTCCACCCAGTCATCTCCACCCCCCACGAGGAGCTCAAAGTGAGCATAAGGCAACACGTTTGAGAAATAAAAGTCCTAATGAAATAATAAACACGGTTAGAGAGCAGATGGCGTTGAAGCAAAACACCTCTTTCACTTGTGTTGTTTTCTCCCCTCTTGCGCGAGGGAGAGAGAGGGACAGAGGAAAAGTTACGTGAATGAAGCAACAGAATTACAATTTTACTGGGGGAGGAGCCTGTTGTACTGTACCTGCTACACACAACATCCAGGGAGCATCTCAAACATTAGCAGACCTAGAAAAGCACTTTGTGTGAGATGAAATGTATGAAAAGCGCTTTAAAAAATAAAGTTTGATTGATTGAGGGGAGAGAGTTCAGCCTCTGAATGGCCTGGTGGATGAAGCTGTTCTTCAGTCAGCTAGTCCAGCTGACTGAATGATGACTGACTGGATGATGTTTTAGACGTAAATGAGCAAATTGAGTACAGGACTGTGGAGCAGTTTGGCGGGGGCTTAGGGCTATCACTAACTACAAGCCCAAGGCCCCCGGGCTCTGAACGACCTGTCCCTCGCCCAGGGTCTGAATACACATTACTGCCGCCACGAACGCCCATCAGCCTTTGACACCTCTCTAGACACTCCAGCCACCCCTGCTCCCATCATCATCATCTCCACCGTCAACGACCCCAGCACTTTATCAAAGGCCACCACAGACCCCCCCCCCCCCCCTGCTCTCTCCATCAGTGAGGAGGAAGTGTGTCGGCAATTCCTGAAACTGAAACCACGGAAGGCCCCTAGGCGGATGGCGTCTCCCCCTCCACCCTGAGACACTGCGCGGATCAGCTGGCTCCCGTCTTCACAGACATTTTCAACACCTCCCTGGAGTCATGCCATGTGCCGTCCTGCCTTAAATCGTCCACCATCGTCCCTGTCCCTAAGAAACCACGGATCCCAGGACTTAATGACTACAGGCCGGTGGCACTGACGTCTGTGGTCATGAAGTCTTTTGAGCGCTTGGTCCTGTCCCACCTCAAGGACCTCACCGCCCCCTCCTGAACCCGCTGCAGTTCGCCTACAGAACCAACAGGTCTGGGGACGACGCAGTCAATCTGGCCCTCCACTTCTCCCTGGAGCATCTGGACTCATCAGGAACCTACGCCAGGATCCTGTTTGTGAACTTCAGCTCTGCCTTCAACACCATCCTCCCTGGACTGCTATGAGACAAGCTCTACCAGCTCAACGTGCCCGACTCCCTCTGTAGGTGGATCACTGACTTCCTGATGGACCGGAGACAGCACGTGCGGCTGGGGAAGATCGTCTCGGACACTCGGACTACAAACACTGGAACTCCTCAGGGCTGTGTACTTTCCCCCTGGCTCTTCTCCCTGTACACAAACTGCTACACCTCCAGTCACCAGTCCATTAAACTGATCAAGTTTGCGGACGACACCACCCTCATCGGGCTCATCTCGGACGGTGATGAGTCCGCCTACAGGAGAGAGGTGAACCGGCTGGTGTCCTGGTGCAGCCACAACAACCTGGAGCTGAACACCCAGAAGACAGTGGAGATGATCGTGGACTTCAGGAAAGACACAGCCCCACCGTCCCCCCTCGCCCTGACAGACTCTCCCACCCCCATCTCCATCGTGGACATTTCCTGGGCACCATCACCCAGGACCTCAAATGGGAGCCAACCATCTGCTCCCTCATCAAGAAGGCCCAGCAGAGGATGTTCTTCCTGCGGCAGCTGAAGAAACTTAAGCTGCCTACCAGGATGCTGGTGCAGTTCTACACGGCCATCATCGAGTCCATCCTCACCTCCTCCATCGCCGTGTGGTTCCCCGGTGCTACAGAGCGGGACAAGCATCGACTGCAGCGCATTGTGCATGCTGCTGAGAAGGTGATTGGCTGTGAGCTCCCATCTCTCCAGGCCCTGTTCACCTCCAGGACCCGGAGGCGTGTGGGTCGGATCACAGCAGACCCCTCTCACCCCGGACATAGACTATTCAACCCTCTCCCCTCAGGCAGGAGGCTACGGTCTATCAATACCTCCCGCCACTTAAACAGTTTTTTCCCCTCCGCCATCAGACTCATGAACAATAACAAGACCCAATAACTTAGTTACAGACTCATGGATGTAATCTGCACTGTTGCACTGTGTGGTGTGTCCACACTTAAGGTGCGTTCAGACCAAACGTGCCTCCACGCCCCATCCGCCTCTAGTTGGACGCCAAACATTGCCGCTTCACACTCGCGAGAAACGCCTGTTTGCGGCGCGTCAAGTTTTGCAAGCGTCATAATTAGGAGGCGTGTCATACAACTCAGGCCGAGCGCAAACCGCGATGATCAACTTGTCCTCCATGCTGCAGGTCAGGGCACAACTACCCCCCCTCACACACACACGCTATGGGGCCGTCAAGTGCTATGAGGAAATGGCCTAGATTGTATGGGGCACTGTCCCTTGCGACTATATTAAAAAAAAAAAAAAAAATCTCTATCATATTGGCGCTAGTGATGGGACTTATGGCTCTTTGATGCTTTTTTTTTAGTAAGTAAGTAAATACCCTCTGAATTGACTTTATTTGAACGAAAATGTCACTATTTCACACAATCTAACATTGATATTTCCCTCTATGGAGTTTGTTATCACAAAAAAACAATCACACGGCCCGATTAAGCTTCTGTTGCTTCATTCACGTAACTTTTCCTCCTCTCCCTCTCTCCCTCGCGCAAGAGGGGAGAAAAGAAGTGAAAGAGGTGTTTTGCTTCAACACGATCTCCTCTGTAACCGTGTTTATTATTTCATTAGGACTTTTATTTCTCAAACGTGTTGCCTTAGGCCTCTTTCACACCGCACGCGGATTTGTGAACGAATTTGTCTTCGAGGCCCTCTCCGCGTGCATTCACAAGCCGCGCTTCAAGTGCCGTCCTGTTGTGCAGATGAGAAAGCTTTTGTGTGTACAGACCATAGACATTTTATTAATAGACCGTCAATACTCACTCCTCCCCGTTTACCATAATGACCACGTTCGAGGGGGAAATCATGGCGGATTTACAGGCTCCTCCTCCCCAGCTCTGACGAAGCATGTTCCTAATAAGGGCATAAGGGCGGAATCTTCACTGTAGACTTGGCCCTTGCGTGACGTGTAGCTCGCGCAGCTCCAATGCTAATAGTCCGACCCCCGTTAAGTAGGAGATTTCTAAAATTTATCCTACGATCCCCAGCCCGGTTTCTGTGTCTAACCCAGCGTAATCACAGGAGGAATATCTAGTTTTAGACAGTTCAAAAAAATTAGGCACCGGGCATTAAAGTTGTTTTTAACGTGTCGGGGGCGACAGTGGCGCAGATGGTAGAGTGGGTCGTCTCATGACCGGAAGGTCAGGGGTTCGAATCCCGCCTCCTGAAAGTGCCCACTGTCGTTGTGTCCTTGGGCAAGACACTTCACCCTCCTTGCCTCCAGTGTCTGCGTACACTGGTGTATGAATGAGAGTGTAAATGGGTGAGTGGATCCTTGCTGTAAAGCACTTTGAGTGCCTAATGTAGGTGGAAAAGCGCTATATAAGTTGAGACCATTTACCATTTACCATCTAAAGTGCAATGCATTCCAATGGGGGAATAGCGGCTATATGGCGGTACTACAGCAATGGCGGAGCAATGGCGGCCTTCAGTGTCGTTGTCGCAAAGCAGAGCAGCCAGCGGCCATTGGTACAGACCGGGGCCGAGGCGGCACGCAGGGAGTCGGCGCGCGCCGCTGCCGCCTCCGCTCCTGAAACCAAAAATGGAACTCGAGCACATTTTTTCTGTGTGTGGGCTGCGCAGCGAAGCGACTTTCAGCACCAAATGTGCAAAAATCACTTTTATAAAGCAATTTCACGTCTATCCAATTTTGTACTTGGAAAACATAAGGAAATAAAACTTTAGGCATATTATTAACATCATTTTCCAGGTACTACTACATTTAGATTTTTTTTACATATACATAAAACACATGTTGCACTTTAAAGAGACATACCAGTTGTATTCCTATCTTATAATTAATAGTGCTGCTTTAGAATGAACCACGAGGAGTTGTTTTGAGTCCAATACTACTCTAGGCACTTCGCGCTCCGTGGCAGTCTGAATACATGCGCTCGCCTAAGACCTCTTTCACACCGCACGCCTACCGCAGAGCCGAGCGAACTGCCTTGCGGCAAGCGGCATGTATTGCCACGGAGCGGGGTGAAACGCGTAGAGTAGTATTGGACTCAAAACAACTCCTCATGGATCATTCTAAAGCAGCACTATTAATTATAAGATAGGAATACAACTGATATGTCTCCTTAAAGTGCAAAATGTGTTTTATGTATATGGAAAAAAAAATCTAAATGTATTAGTTGGTTTGGTTTATTTGGTTAGGGACAGTGCAAGTTAATGAACAAGCCACACCGGATTGTAGCCTTGGGCTAACTTCCATCAGTCGTCCCCCATGCGCACTCTCATTCATCCTGGCCTATTGTACATGTTTTTAGTGGTAGGGGAAACCAGAGTACCCGGAGGAAACCTACGCAGACACGGGGAGAACATGCAAACTCCACACAGAAAGGCCCCGGCCTTGGTGGGAATCGAACCCGGACCTTCTAGCTGTGAAGCACAAGCGCTAACCGCTGTACTACCGTGCCACCCACATTAGTACCTGGAAAATGATGTTATTAATACGCCTAAAGTTATATTTCCTCATGTATTCCAAGTACAAGATTGGATAGACGTGAAATTGCTTCATAAAAGTGATTTTTGCTCATTTGGTGCTGAAAGTCGCTTCGCTGCGCAGCCCACACACGAAAAAAATGCGCTCGAGTTCCATTTTTGGTTTCAGGAGCGGAGGCGGCAGCGGCGCGCGCCGATTCCCTGCGCGCCGCCTCAGCACCGGTCTGTACATACAAGAGCTTTCTCATCTACACAACAGGACGCGACTTGAAGCGCGGCTTGAATGCACGCGGAGAGGGATTCGAAGACGAATTCGTTCACGAATCTGTGTGCGGTGTGAAAGAGGCCTTACGGCAGTAATACACAGCACGTGTTTTTGTAGCCGAATTCGTCCTCAAGTGCCTCTCCACGTGCATTCGCAAAGTTCACTTCAGTTGGCTCCCTGTTAATCAGATGAGCGCGCTCTCGTGTGTGTACACTGCAGCCGAGGCAGCGCGCAGCTGAGCGCCTCAGCCCGCAGTCGTTTCCGCTCCTAAAGTCAAAAATGCACTCCAAGCGCATTTTCCTCGTCTGTGGCTCGCGTTGCGAAGCCGATTTCTGTCTGAAAATGTATGAAAAACATTATTACTAAAGAAATAAACGATTGTCCTACATTGTATGATTATTTACTACTGCGCCACCAACTATTACTACTACTACTGCAGCCCCAACTACTACTACTACTGCAGGCCCAACTACTACTGCAGGCCCAACTACTACTACTACTGCGGCACCAAGTACTACTGCAGGCCCAACTACTACTACTACTGCAGGCCCAACTACAACTGCAGGCCCAACTACAACTACTACTGCAGGCCCAACTACTACTGCAGGCCCAACTACAGTACTACTGCAGGCCCAACTACTACTACTACTGCGGCACTAAGTACTACTGCAGGCCCAACAACAACTACTACTGCAGGCCCAACAACAACTACTACTGCAGGCCCAACAACAACTACTACTGCAGGCCCAACTACAACTACTACTGCAGGCCCAACTACTACTGCAGGCCCAACAACAACTACTACTGCAGGCCCAACAACAACTACTACTGCAGGCCCAACTACAACTACTACTGCAGGCCCAACTACTACTGCAGGCCCAACAACAACTACTACTGCAGGCCCAACTACAACTACTACTGCAGGCCCAACTACTACCGCAGGCCCAACTACAACTACTACTGCAGGCCCAACCACTACTACTACTGCAGGCCCAACCACTACTACTACTGCAGGCCCAACTACTACTACTACTGCAGGCCCAACTACTACTGCAGGCCCAACTACTACTACTACTGCAGGCCCAACTACTACAACTACCACATCATCACCAACCACAGGTAACTTATCCAACATCAGCTACTTCACAGCGAACCGGCTTCAATAAAGGTGAAAATAATATTGTCTTTACTCTGATACAGCATCAACTGGAGCAACATTCAAGATCAACGTCGTCAACATGGGCTTCTTTGTGGTTCTGTCCTGGCTCCTATCACATTGTCACCTGGCTTAATCCACAGATAGTAACTTTGAGGAGACGACATAATGTATAGAAGTTCTATATAGGAATGTGAATTAAAAGTAGTATTTTGTACAGATGCACCGATCCAGCTGTTTTTGCTTCGATACCGATACTGAGGGTTTGAAATTTGCCGATATTAAAGGAATAGGCCACCGTTTTTACATACTGAGATATGTTCTTACCTTAGCTTGGATGAGTTCATTTGTACCTGTCTGGTCTTCACGCGTGCCCTCAGTCATGTAAACACAGCACAGACGGCGTTAGCATTTAGCCTCTCCTCCTCTCCTCTATAGCTCCAAACAAGATGAAGATAGAAGCTACCAAGCTCTTCCATGTTTTCCCTATTTAAATACGTGAAGAGTTACATGATCCAAGTATAGTTACACAAAATTAAACAATGTAGATTTTCTAAGTGGATAAAAACGGGAACTATATTGTAAGGCATAATAATACCAGGAATACTTTGGCATCAGCACAGTAAAGTGAAGATATTACTGCGCAGATGTCGAAGTACTCCTGGACACTTTACATGCACAGAACATTTAACTGTCTCTTCACCCACCCTGTATTATGTTTCCTCGCTAAAATAGCTCCTTTTTCTTTTTTGTCGCCGCGCCTCTTGGCCATGCTTGTTTTGTTTACTGTGTGGACGCAGAGCAGCTGCTGCACCATAGACATATTATTAATAGACCATCATTCCTCACTCCTCCCCGTTTCCACAATGACTACGGCTGCATCCGAAACCATTACATTGTAGCCACTAAGTACTAACACTAGCTACTAATCCTTAACCTTTCATGGGGTCAACTGTTAGATCTCTATGCAGTTAGTGAACTTCTGCTTCAGCAGCATTTGCCCAATTCGACCGTCCTTACCCAGGGGAAGGGGAAGTGACATCACCAACAGCTGTTGTTGTCTTCTTTAAAGTTCAGTGCAGGCCAAACAAAAGTGCATACCGCCACCTACTGTATATTGTCCAACAACAACATAGTGTCCAAATAAAGACATTTAAGGTGGGAAAAAAAAGAAAAGAAAGAAAGAGAAACATCCAAATGATCCTTCACATTTCCCTTTATTTTATCTCAACAGCTGTTTCATAAAGCTACAGTATGCAAATTAACCATGTGGCTTAAGTTTCTACTAAATGAAAACAAAAGCACAAACTACTTACTTACTTACTGAGAAGGCTCTTTAAAACCATGTGACTGTGCTGTGGTGACTCTAACATGTATTTTGTCACTTTTATAAAGTTTGGCTTGTGCAGAATCTTATTTTTTATTTTTATTTTTAATCAAATGTGCACCTGTCAATCAACAGTGGTTGCGCATGAATCACTCGAGGGTGGGGGCGAGGGGGTGGGGAGATTGCCGCAGTGGCTTATGGGATGGCACATAGCTCCTAATCGCCAGTAAGTTAGCATCAGAGGTCCCTATGCTAAAGTGGCTATGATAGTTAGCAAACAGGCCACTTCCCCTAACTCCTTCCTAACTGGCAGACCAATTCGGACGCATCTTATCATGGTGGACGCTGACGCACATCCGGTTTGGCGTAAGACCTCTTACCAATTTAGTGGTTTCGGATGGAGCATACGTTCAAGGGGGAAATCATGGCGGATTTACAGACTCCTCCTCCCCAGTTCTGACGAAGCATGTTCCTAAAAAGGGCATAAGGGCGGGATCTTCACTGACTCGGCCCTTGCGTGACAAGTAGTTCGGTCATAGCTGTGCAGCTCCAATGCTAACAGTCCTGCCCTCATTACCATATGAGATTTCTAAAATGTTTATGAAAACCAGCCTGGTCCCTTTAATTGTGCCTAACCCAACGTTATCACAGGAGCAATATCTAGCTGTAGAAAGTTTAAAAAAAATAGGGACCAGGCTTTACATTTGTTTAGAATGTGTCTAAAGTCCAATGGTATGCAATGTTAAACTAGCTTGTTCTGCCGCCGCTATATGGAGGTACTACAGCAGGGGTGTAATTCCGCATCACAATATCGAGCTTCGCCTCATATGCTTCATTAGAGCTCCGCTTTTTTCCATTTCCTAATTTTGATCTTTTTCTGTGATATGAGGCCAACTTTCATCAAATAAAGAGTAGGCTAATCAGAAACTTGAAACGCACTGAAGCTGATCCCAGTGCAACGATCTGCCTGAGTGTTGTTTAACCTACATCCCGCTTTGAGTAAGGCTCAAAAAGGAGGGAGATACGGACTCTCATTCATGTGTGTAGAGATGGGAGGGTCTGTAGGACTATGGTTGGATTTTTGGTAAAGATTCTTAAAGAGTACCTAAACGGGCGTGCCAAAGCCTTTCCCCACCCACAAACAAAAGTCAAAAATTGCTGCGAAAGAGGCGGTCTCTGAAGTTTGGGGGTGACATGCGGGGGGTGAGTGTGTGGGCCTTGATTGACCTCGACATTTGCATTGGCACAATCACAGCAGACTGATTACATGGGAGGGACTTGGTTATAAACCACAGGTGCAGGGGCAGGACAATTGGCAGCACCTGATGACGATGTGTGGAGTTGGTGCGGCTTATGACGTTCTGTGGAGGCCGTGGACACTCTCCAGTCAATCAGGAAATTCTAATTTAGTCGCAGAGTTTACCCTGAAGGGGGCGCAACCCATTCGTTTTCAGGCCAAAGTTAGGATTTAACACATGTTTGCACTATAATGTCAGAATAATGTCAGGGACCAGTAGACAACAGTATGAGACACCCATTGAGACAGTTTATCAGTAAAAAAAAACTTGATTTGGTGTTTGCTCTTTAAAGACTGTTACAGTTTATGGGAAATAATGTACCAATTCTTTTGCAAAGAGCCGCATTGTATTAAACATATCCAATCAATCGAGAGCTGCGTGTTCGCCACCCCTGTAGCCTACTACAGCAATGGCGGCCAATGGCGGCGCCTAGAGTCGTCGTCGTGAATCTCTGCTACAAGCGGCCATTGTGCTGCACATGCTGCGGGGAAGAGCGGGCAGGTCAGAAGCTGGTGCTGCTGGAAGGCAGAAGGCGGAAGGAAAAGCCATTTGTGCACGCAAAAATATAGTATTTGAGAAAATGCATGAATATTAAATTAAAGTATTGATATTTGAGCTTTTGAGAATCAATACTTAAAAAAGAGCCGCTGGGATCAAAATATCGATATTTTGGTATCAATCCGCCCATCCTTAGTTGCCGTTAGCATTAGCTTGCGGCCGCTAACTTTAGCATACTGTTGCTAATTGCGGTATTTACATTTGTGAAGGTTAAAACTAACTCAGCGATTGAATTCTCCTGTTTCTAAGCTTAAAAAATGACATCCATCATGCCCATACTCAGATTTCAGTTGGTGAAAGTTGTTTTTTTGAAAGCGGTGAGAGCCAAAACAGGGCTACACATTAAAAATATGTTGTATGGTTTATGTGCTTTGCTGCAATATGTCTTAAGTGTTGAATTTGTAATCTTTGTGTTTGTATGTGATCACTGTCCACTTATGTAAGACCAAGAGCCTGTGTATTCAGTGAGGATTGGGTCTATTTGTCCAATGACCAGAATACAGTTATTTTAACCATATCGGGGTATGTTTGTTTTCAGATTATTATCAGGCAAAACAATAAAAACAATAAAAACATATTCTTATTTACAATTATGGCCTGAAGTACATGCTTTATTCTCTAATCCATTTAGTACACTTATATAAGTAAATTCAAGTTACACTGTATTATTTTTTTTAAGGTATACTTACCAACTTACCAAGGTTAGCACAACACGATCAATATCACAACAGTCATTACCAAAATTGCACATTCCCTGACTTTGTACACATGTCAAGCCAAAACAATCCAATGGGATTTGGACTGATAATGTTATTCAAAATTATACAAATCATGTATTCTGTAAATTCAAGCAAATGCAAATTGCCTTCAACTCTTCAGTTATACAGCTGTGGTCAAAATAATAGCAGTGTGTTTAAAAACGTTAGTTAAGCACAAAATCTTCATAAAAGATTTATTTCGATGCATTGGAAGCATTGTCCATGGTTTTCTAAATCAAAACATGAAGAGAAATGTATCATTTCTTCAAGTACTTTGTAGAACATTTTAAAAAGATGAACATTGAGCTGTTCAAAAAAACAGCAGTGTCTGCATTTGTCTTTATAAGCTCAATATGTACTACATAAAAAAGAAATTCCCCAGAGGATTTAGCTTTCCTGTGAATCAATAAACTAATATTTAGTTGTATGACCACAGTTTATTAGAACTGCTTCACATCAGTGTTGCATAGAGTCAACCAACTTCTGGCACCTGTCAACAGGTATTCCAGCCCAAGATGCTTTGACAACATTCCACAATTCCTTGGTTTTGTATCAGAAACTGCATTTTTGATGTCACCCCACAAGTTTTCGATGGGATTAAGGTCCGGGAATTGGGCAGGCCACTCCATAACATTTATTTTCTTGGTCTGGAACAAAGATTTAGCTTGCTTACTGGTGTGTTTGGGGTCATTGTCTTGTTGAAACATCCATTTCAAGGGCATTTCCTCTTCAGCATATGGCAACATGACCTCTTCAAGTATTTTGATATATCCAAACTAACCCATGATCCCTGTTATTCGATAAATAGGCCCCACACCATAGAGAAACATGCCCATATCATGATGCTTGCCCCACTATGCTTCACTGTCTTCAGGGTGGACTATGGCTTGAATTCAGAGTTTCAAGGTCGTCTGACAAACTGTCTGCTCCGGTTTCCCCTACCACTAAAAACATGTACAATAGGCCAGGAGAGTGTGCATGGGGGACAACGGATGCCAATTAGCCCAAGGCTACAATCCGGTGTGGCTTGTTCACATGCATGTGCATTTATGTTCATTAACATGCACTGTCCCAACCAAATAAACCAATAAATAAAATAAAATAAATTCATACCAAAAACGTTGAATAATCTGGTTAGTCATGTTGGACTGCTATTATTTTGAACACTACTGTACATGCTTTACAAATGAATCACAAATACATCCCCACTCAATTCTCTTTATTAAAGACAGGCAAAACAGTTCAACCTGACAACAACTAGTCAAACTGTCACTAATTCATTGTCCTGCAGGTCATTGTCCTGCTGGAAGGTGAATCTCCGCCCCAGCCTCAATTCTCTTGCTGACTCCAGCAGGTTTTCCTCCAAAATGTCCCTGTATTTGGCTCCATCCATCTTCCCAACTATTCTTACAATCTTCTCAGCCCCCGCTGAGGAAAAGCAGCCCCATAGCATGATGCTGCCCCACCATATTTGACACTGGGGATGGTGCACTCAGGACGATGAGCAGTGTTAGGAAGTCCATGAAGTCCATACATAACATTTTGCATTTGGGCCAAAAAGTTAAATTTTTGACCAAAGCACCTTCTTCCACATGGTAGCTGTGTCCTCCATATGACTTCTAGCAAACTTCAAACGGGATTTCTTATGGCCTCCTTTCAATAATGGCTTTCTTCTTGCCACTCGTCCATGAAGGCCAGATTTGTGTAGAGTACGACTTATAGTTGTCCCATGTACAGATTCCCCCAGCTCAGCGGCAGTACGTCGCAGCTCCTCCAGAGTTATCTTGGGGCACTTGGTTGCATTTCTGACCAGTGCTCTCCTTGTTCGGTCTGTTAGTTTAGGTGGACGCCCGTGTCTTGGTAAGTTTACAGTGGTGCTATACTCTTTCCATTTCCGAATGATGGATTGAACAGTGCTCCGTGAGATGTTCAAATCTTGGAAAATCTTTGTATAACTTAACGCTGCTTTAAACTTCTCCACAGCTTTATCCCTGACCTCTCTGGTGTGCTCCTTGGCCTTCATGATGTTGTTTAGTGACCAATACACTCTGACCCTAGCTCTGAGGCCCTCACAGAATAGCTGGAATTATACTGAGAGTAGATTACACACAGGTGGGCTCTATTTAATGGTTAGGGCAAGGTGTGAACATTCTGCAGTCATTAGGAATGTTATAAAGGCAATTTAATGCACTCAGAAAATGCTGTATGAATACTTGTGCACACCCCACTTTTCACTTTCTATTTTTTGAAAAATAACACAATCATGTATCATTTTGCTTTCACTTCACATTTGTCTGTTACTTGTGTGTGAACTTTCAGTAAAAAAATTCAAAATAAAATCTTTACGTTTAGGGTTGTAAACATGACAAAACGTGCAAAAGTTCAAGGTGTATTAGTACTTTCGCAAGGTACTGTAGCTATGGTAAAATTATGTTATAATGCAAGTAAATGTCTAAAAGGTAAAAGATGGAATGCTTTCTTCTATATGCCTATAATTAGAACCAAGATCAAAATTTTATAAAAAACAACACAAAGGTACATAAAAGATGTGCCAAAAAAAGCTAATGAAAGCATGCAGGCACTGATTCACACTACAATCAGTTCAAACAGATCACAGTGTGTCAAAGCACTTTATTGTATCATGCTACACTATCCATATAATTTTAGACTTGCAAAACCTACCAGGGCATCAAAGGCTTGCTTCTCACAGAGGCGTTCCTCCTCTCTCTCAAAATCTTCCATGGTCTCCATTCTCTCATTGTGAATGGCTGAAGAGGCATGTTGTGATAGTTTGAACTTATTGCAAAAGCCGACCAGCAAGTTTAAGACCTTTTTCTGATAGACTGAAATAAATAGACAAGTTGATTACAATGATTAACTCAGAATAGTAAGGCGAGCTGGCTGGTTCACAATTATTATTGTAATCAGCCTCTGTGTGTTTTATCAGTACTGTAGAAAGTGGAGGAAAAGTAAAAAAAAAACAACGTTTTTTGACATGATAGAAACCCCCCTACCATTGACGGTAGAAAAACAAAAGAACAGTAGATGAAGAAAGTTCAGGTATGTGACAGCATAGATTTTTTCCCACAGGGTATTCCTGCAGGGCCACTAGCTCATACAACAACACTAATGTGCATGATTTTTGAGGGTCTAATATTCAGATTGTAACATCAGGAAAAATCACATTTATGAAAGTCCTGTCGTCTCGCACTGCCAATAAATCAATACTTACCATCCCAAGGCAATGGGAATGTCCATTTTCCATTGGTCACAAGAGAAATATAAATAACATAACCTAACAATCAGGGGTGCATCAGTACAAAGCAATGAATTGCAAAGTCTTTCGACAACTCACCATGCCTTGGCCTATCATACGGGGAGCTGTGGCGTGACCCGTCAGGCCTGGTGCACCTCGAGCCCTCACTGTGCAGTGACCTGGAGCTGGAAATGAAATGTATACATGATTTTGAACTTATTAATTTGATTATTTATTATTTTTTATATATAAATATAAAACTGAAGAGTGGGGTGGGCAAAAGTATCTATACCCCCCTTGAATTAATACTTTGCGAAACTGCAATTACAGCTGCAAGTCTGTTGGGGTTTGTCTCTCCCAGTCTTGCACAACTTGAGACTGGATTTTTTTACCCATTCTTCTTTGTAAAACAGCTCAAGCTCAGTTGGATTAGACGAAGAGTGCTTGTGAACCGCAGTTTTCAGATCTTTCCACAGATTCTCAATTGGATTTAGGTCTGGACTTTGACATGGCCTTTGTAACACATGTTTGTTTTCGTTCATTTTTCATTCATTTATTAATTTATTTCAGGCAGACAATGGTAACAAAAGGAAAAATATACAGTATATAAACAAAATAATCAATTTCTACCTGAAAGGGAGTGGGAAGAAGATAACTTATTAAATCCCACCCCCAGTTCCCCATTCAGAGCTTACTACATTCAGCTTCACTGTTACTTTGTTCAAGGATTATTTTACAAATGATATATCATGGTGGCATTACCACAGGTAACAAGAATTATTACATTGCAACAACTGTATACAAACAATATAAAGAAAATTAAAGAAAATTAACACCAACAATGGTAATGGACAATATACCAATAATGGTAAAAAACAAATTAAACCAACGATGGTAAGGAAACATTGAGCACTTATTAACACTATGAGACAACAGCAATTTAAATTAAGGACCCTCATCTCTATATTTTGACCAGACCTGATGTTTATATAACAGTTTGGCATTGCTTGTGTTGTAAGTCCAGTTTGTTCCAGAGTTTCACTCCGCATACAGACACACAGAAACGTTTACGAGTGTTTTGAGCTCTCGGTAATGAAAAATATCCAAAACCTCTCAAGTCATAAGCTCGCACTGGAGTTATGAAAAAACGTTGTAGGGTTAGGTAGTACTAATTTGTTGAATGCTTTGTATAAGACTATTGCTGTACTATATTTTACAAGATCATCAAATTTTAACAACTCTGACTGCATAAACAGATTATGAGTATGGTCTAGAACACCAACCTTGTGAATGATCCGCATTGCTCTTTTCTGTAATATGATTAGCGGATTAATTGTATTCTTATACAAGTATTCCCCCTCACTTCAACACAATACGTAAGGTATGGGAGTACCAAAGTGCAGTATAGAGTACGGAGTGCATTTCCATCAAGGTATAATTTTGCTTTATTTATATTTGAAAGGCTTTTTGAGATTTTTGTTTTAATGTGTCTGACATGGAGTTTCCATGACAATTTACTATCAATTATTACATCCAAAAATGTTGTCTCATTTACGATTTCAACCTGGGTACCATCAATACTTATTTTCTGATCAGACATAGCATTGCGATTACCAAACATCATTATCTTAGTTTTGTTTATATTCAAGGATAATTTATTTGTGTCCATCCACTTTTTATTATATTTAGTTCCGTTTACCGTCTTTACCAGGTCATTATAATCATCACTACTGTAGAATATATTAGTGTCGTCTGCAAATAGTATGAGTTTCAGATCTTTAGACGTGTTAAAAATATCATTTATATACACATTAAAGAGTTTTGGCCCCAACACTGACCCCTGGGGGACACAACAAGCAACACCAAGAGTATCTGATAAATACTGACCCATTTTTACAAACTGTACTCTCCCTGTTAAATAACTTTTTAACCAATCCCCAGCCAGCTCCCTAATTCCATATCTTTCCATCTTATTTAGTAGGATTGAGTGATTAATTGTATCAAAGGCTTTTTTTAGATCAATAAAGACACCAACTGCATACTTTTTTGCTCCAGTGCATTAGTAATTTCTTCAATAGCTTCAGTTATTGCCATTGAGGTAGTTCTTTTGGACCTAAAACCATACTGGCCTTCATTAATTATATGATGTTTTTCAAGAAACGTTTCAAGTCGAGAATTGAAAAGCTTCTCTAAATTTATTGAGAACTGAGGCAAAAGAGAGATTGGTCTGTAGTTTGTAAAAGCGTGTTTGTTTTCATTTTTGAAGAGCGGAATTACTTTAGCGATTTTTATTTTACTTGGAAAGCAGCCAGTCTGGAATGACAAGTTACAGACATAAGTTAGGGGTTTTACAATATTCAGTATAACTTTTTTAATCAATGTTATGTTGATATCATGACAGTCAATGGAGAACTTACTTTTACACATCCGCACAATGTTTGTTACTTCCTGCTCATTTGTAGGTGAGAGAAAGAATGGCAAAGGATACCGTTCAATAGCTGATTTTACAACTCCATTGTCTGGAATATCAGCAGCCAACTCAGGGCCAACATTATCAAAAAAATTGTTGAACTTATTTACTACATTATTCATAATTATTATAATCTTCACCATTTTCATCAATAAAGTGATCAGGATATGACAACTTTGAAGAGCCTTGTTTGATTAGGCTATTCAAAGCATCCCAAGTTCCTTTTATATTGTTTTTATTTTAATATTGTTTTTTTTAATAATATAACCATTGTTGCCCTGGCTTTATGTTTTAGGGTTGTTGTCTTGATGGAAGGTGAACCTCCGCCCCAGTTTCAAGTCTTTTGCAGACTCCCACATGTTTTCGTCCAAGATTGCCCTGTATTTGGACCCATCCATCTTCCTATCAACTCAAACCATCTTCCCTGTCCCTGCTGAAGAAAAGCACCTCCAGAGCATGATGCTCCCACCACCATGTTTGACAGTGGGGATGGTGTTTTCAGGGTGATGAGCAGTTTCTTTTACACCAAACACAGCGTTTTGCATTTAGGCAAAAAAGTGCCATTTTGGTCTGATCTGAAGCACCTTCTTCACATGTTTGCTGTATCCCCCATGTGGCTTCTGGCAAACAGCAAACGGGACTTGATTTGTACAACTAATAGTTGTTCTGTGTACAGTTTCCCCCACCTGAGCTGTAGCTCTCTGCAGTTCATCCAGGGTCATCATAGGCTTCTTGGTAACAGCTCTGGTCAGTGCGGTCCTTGTTCGGTCAGTAAGTTTAGGAGAACAGCCGGGTCTTGGTAGGTTTGCAGTGATGCCATACTCTTTCCATTCCTGGATGATGTATTTAACTGTACTTTGAGAGATGTTCAAAGCTTTGGAAATCTTTTTATAACCTAACCCAACTTTATACTTCTCAATAACTTTATCTCGGACCTGTCTGGTGTGTTTTTGGTCTTCTTGATGCTGTCTGCTCCCAATAGTCTCTTAACAGACCTCCAGGAGTGGAGGTCTGTGGATCCTCCACTTTTGGACAGAATTGCTTCTCTGTGAAGCTTACAACAGTTTAAACTTAACCTGAAGAAGTGGTTGAAAGACAGTCAGATTTGTGATCATTAGCAAAAAACTGGTTAATCGGGGGATTGTTATGAATGTAAGAAGGTACAATCTTTTTTTTTTTTTAACTGTAGATATATGTAATTGCAAGTGTAAATACTGTAAATATTGCATCTGAATGTTTGTTGCTGCCCAGGGACTACAGATGAAAATTAGCTTGTAGCTATCTCTGGTTTGTGCAACACATTTGTTGTGCAACGTCCCTGTCAAATGTAAAGACTCGTTCAAAAGAGCCGGATCGTTCACGACCGACACATCACTAATTGGCCCCCGTCCTTTCGGCGCCCCATGCAAGGCATATATTGTGTATGCCCTTTTTGCGCAACCGCTACAGGTAACAGGTCCAATCCAATCCAATCCAGCTTTATTTATAATGCACTTTAAAAACAACAGTGTTGACCAAAGTGCAGTACACACATCATATAAAAACACAATTAGGCGATACAAATATAGATAAATAGATTAAGATAAAATCAGTACAATAAATAAATGGAACCCTATACAGCGCAAAACCAACAGAAGACAATGAATCAATGCAAAGTTAATCTAAAGTTAAAAGCTGAAGTAAAGAGGTAGGTTTTCAGCTGGGACTTAAAAATTGTGAGTGACTCGGCCTGTCTAAGGTACAAGGGCAGTGCATTCCACAATTTGGGTCCAGCGACAGAGAAAGAGCGGTCACCCCGCAGCTTCCTGTTTGTTTTGGGCACCACAAGCAAAAAATGATCTGCCGACCTGAGAGCACGAGCGGGAGTGTAGGACTGCAGCAAGTCTGACAGATACCGCGGAGCGAGGCCATGGAGGCATTTATAAACAAATAAAAGAATCTTAAAATCAACACGAAAGCGAACCGGGAGCCAGTGCAAAGATTCCAGAATTGGCGAGATGTGTTCGTATTTTTTGGTTCCAGTCAGAAGCCGAGCGGCAGCATTCTGAACGAGCTGTAGCCGAGTTAGCAATTTGTGGCTGATCCCGAAATAAAGCGCGTTGCAATAATCAATCCGATTTGTAATAAAAGCATGAATTAAAATCTCAAAATCGCGTTTTACTTTCGCAAGTTGCCGCAACTGAAAAAAGCTTGACTTGACAACAGAACTAATTTGTATGTCAAGTTTGAAGTCCCTGTCCAACCTCACCCCCAAGTTAGTAACTGAGTCTTTAGAGTGTTGTGTCAGAACCCCAAGGTCGCAAGTGACTGCTCTAGACTCACTGGGACCAAACACAACGACTTAAAATGCAAGAAATTTTGAGACAACCAGGTCTTAATTATTAGTCTTAAATAGTGACGCTTGTGCTAACTATTTGAGCCTATGAATAAAAATAAAAGTTTAGAAACGACGAAAAAGCGGCGCTCTGGCTCCCAGTTTCACTCCTTGTAAAATGAGGAAAAATCAGAAGGTAGCATGTCTCAGAGGTTCTTTATTTCGGAGAGTCAAATGAAGTTTACACTTGTAGTGTCTGAGAGAAATCCCCAGAACTTACTACAGCACATTCAATAAGTCAAAAGCTAAGTCCAGCCTCCTCAATGCACAGCCCCCATAGTAGTAATAAGGGGATCCTTTTTTCCGCCATTTTGTTTTTTAATTAGCATATGCAAATATGCTAATTAAACCCCGCCCCCTCCCGCCCACCTCCCTCCACCCACCCCTGTCACTACCGCTCTACGCCACCAGAGGGAGCCATTTGTCCCTCCCTCCCTCCACCCTCCCCTGACACCTCCGCGCTAAGTCACCAGAGGGAGCCATTTGTCCCTCCCTCCACCCTCCCCTGTCACCTCCGCTCTAAGCCGCCAGAGGGAGCCATTCGCCACATCACCCACTCCCTCCCATCCCATCCCGTGAGAATCTTCACAAAAGACTACAGAATTACGTCACATCCGTTTTGAGAATCTTTACAAAAGACTACAGATTTACGATACATTCGATAACTACTATTATATATATATATATATATTTATTTATTTTATTTTACTTTATTTTTATTTTTTAACAAAACAAATGATTTTAATGACATAATCATGATTAGTGTTCACAAGGTCTCTGTTTTCTCTCGTATAGCTGTATAAGAGATTCATCGCCACAGTCCCCGCATTCAACAACAACGTTCAAAAAGAAAAAGACCTCCCGACAACCAAAAAGATCGAAAGGGTTGTCCTGGAGACTTATCACATCTCGGAGACCGGCGTTTCTCAAGAAGAAAAAGACTAGAAAATCGCATGCAAGGTAAAACAGAAAAACAAAAACATGTCATTTGTCTTTTTATTCCTGATACAACTAAAATGCTAACATTGCATATTGTCTGTTTTTTTTTGTTTTTGTTTTCAGACCGCCGACTACCACACCATTACACGACCAGTCTCTGTCTACAGTCGGCTATGATTTAAACGTCCCTAAGTTCCTTGAAGACAGTTTAAACTGTGATACAACAGAACCCCTGTATGTATGAAAAAGAAAAACTATAAATCAGTGTTTTTAAAAATGTTTATAGAGTATGCTAACTATTCTTTCATGTTTATATTTTACAGTGATCCTAGCTGGTTGCGGGCACTGTCTGAACCGTGCGGAGAACCACAGCCCGGTCCGAGCAGAGAACCAGAGAACGTTTTGGAACCGCGCCCTGGGACAAGCAGAGAAGAAGCACCCCCACGCTGTTCCACACCAGTTACGGTTTCAGACACCGAAGGGTCCCTGAGGGCATATCCGACACAACACGACCAGAGGCAACTGCCAGAGCAGAATGATTTGCATCGTGATCCGCGTCACAACCAAGATGAGTTAATACGCGAGCTCTACATGTACGACCAACTCAATCAAGTACAAACAGACTTGCAGGTGCACATACGCCAGAGTGATTTGCTAAACTTTGAGACACAACAATTAAAACGTCTCTTGTTCGAAACAATAAAGGAGCACAGGGTGTTGAAAAAACAAATCGAGCTGCTTGAATTCAGACAGACACGTTATAGAGAGGTCTGTGACGCTTACGTTCGTTCTGCTCTGAGCACCCAGACAAAAGTCTATGTTGAATACTTTGCTAGCCTCGCAGAAAATATAGCCACACCTGCGGGAGTGGTACAGAGCGCTATAGATCAAAACAATACGTCTGTTTAACATCTGTTTTGTATTTTTCTATTTTATGTTTTTGTTTTTTGTTTTTTCTATTTTTCTATTTTTCTATTTTTTCAATATTTGTTTTCAATATTTCAATTTTTCAATTTTTATTTTTTTGTAAATTTGGGTATAATGTCCGCACCACCCCCCGATAAAAAACAGAGAACCCTTTCTGATTTGAATCAGGTATGCGGTAACCTTGATGATTCAATTGAAACGTTTGCAAATGTTCTTACGACATCAAGAGAATCACAGTCTGTTTCCGTGACTATACATGCCGATGTCTCTGTTCCTGTGTCTGATAATCATGTAATTGATTCACAATTAAACGTTCTATCTGCCTATGATATCTCAGATTCTCAGTTAAACTCAATTGATCTCGGAAATGTTCTGTCGGCTCGTGATGTCTATGATATCTCAGATTCTCAGTTAAACTCAATTGATCTCGTAAATGTTCTAAAAAACTCAGACAATACACAATCCGATTCAAACAACGTGCATAGCTCTCAAACAGCGACTTCATCTACGATCAACCATACTGCACAATTAGGCTATGGAAAGCCCATCAGCAACATTAAGTCTAGACGTATAGACGATTATAACGCTATAGTATTAGAACAGAATGTTGACTTTAGGGAAATAGACCTTGCCGACCCGTCATCGGTCCCCGATAAAAAAACATTTAACAAATGTTATCGAACACGCCATAGAAATGTCACAGCCGGGGAGTTCATTCAATGTTGTATTAAGAGGTCCGTCGCTAGCATCGGACGTGCAGGTCATATTGAACTCAAACAACGATTACAATACAGATGTTTTTGTAGATCAAGTCATTCAGACCCTTCAAAGCAATGATAATTCAATGTCAGATTCTCAATTACAATTTATAGTGACGGTTGCACAAAGTCAAAGGGGCGGAGTACGTCTTAAACTCGCATCAGTACCTTATGACGAAATACTTAGCAAAAAAGGCAAACACCTATTTGACCCAAAGAACGAACATAATAACTTGTGTTTTAGTCTCTGCATCGCCCATGCTCTAGACGCTTCTATGAGTCCTGAAAATAAAATAGAAAAAGCAAAGCAACTCCACACAAATGTTAATTTGACATATGACACGTCTGTGTCGTTTAGCGACGTCTCGAAATTTGAAAACCATCTCGGCATAAAAATTGTAATCTTTCACCACGGGGAACAGCGTAAACGTCTACAGCGCTTTCAAACGCATAATGAGCCTAATGTGAAAACAGTGGCTCTCTATCTATATGACAACCACTATTATTTAATTGAAAACATCACGGGTTTTTTTGGATGTGGTTATTACTGTAAATTATGTCTGAATACATATAACACCCCTCTGAGGCACATGTGTGAGCATTTGTGTAGGGTGTGTTATTCCGTTTGTGGTAAAACCGGGCCTACGATCAAGTGTGATGTCTGTAAACGCATTTGTCTTTCGCAACGTTGTTACGCTCTGCACAAACAAGCGGAAACTGTCCATAATAAAGTACCATGCGAGTTTTTAAAATATTGTGAAAAATGCTGCACGATTTACAATACTACAAAAAATGGACATACTTGTATCGGGAAAAAATGCAAACATTGTAATGAACCGATAATACATGCTGAAGCAACACATCAGTGTTATATTCAGCCTGTTAAACCACAGACTCCTACAAATAAATACATCTATTACGATTTTGAAACAAGATATCACAACGATAAACATGAGGCCGTTCTAGTGTGTGCTATCGACGCCGCAGAGAATGTTTATAGTTTTGAATCTTTAGACTGCGTGCACAAATTCGTTACGCAGTTCAGAAAACCTAGATACAAAGGCTACACATTTATCGCCCATAATGCTGCGGGGTTTGACAATTACCTGATTCTGGAATACTTTGTTAGTCAAGCATTGTCTATAGAGGTCACGGCTAGAGGCAGTCGTTTTATATTCATGTTTGACAATAAATACAATCAGCGATGGATTGATTCTTTCAGTTTCTTACCGATGCGTCTTGCAAACCTCCCGAATGCGTTAGGGTTTGACGACGTGGCTAAAGGCTATTTTCCGCACAGATTCAATACTAGACAAAATCAGGACTATGTGGGACCATATCCACACCCCTGTTTCTATGGCTTTGACTCCATGAGGGAGCCTGACAGAGTGAAATTTATGGAATGGTATGAAACGGTTCGTGGTCTGGAATTTAATTTGCGCAAAGAAATGAGACTTTATTGCATTGACGATGTTAAGGTTTTGCAAAAAGCATGCGTCACACACCGTGACTCTGTAATACAGAGCACGGGTCTCGATCCATTTGCGTCTGTAACTTTAGCATCCGCATGCATGAAGGTATACAAGACTTCTTTTCTATCTAAAGACACAATAGCCCTAACATACCCAGGTTGTTATTCTGGACAAAACAGAAGCTTTTCAGATGTGTCGATCCAATGGCTTGAGTTCATAGCACAAACACAAAATTGTTCTATCCGTCATGCTCTTAGGGGAGGTGAGCATCAGATAGGACCCTATTCTGTTGACGGTTTCGATGCTGCCTCCAATACCTGTTATGAAATGCTTGGGTGTTTCATGCATGGACATCCACATTGTTTTCCCGAAAGCGATATCAACCCCCTTTCGAAAATAAAGTTTGGTGATTTGTATAACGCGACAGTTGAAAAGATTGAGAATTTAAAAACACGGTACGGAGTGACAGTTGTTAAAATATGGGAGTGTGAATTTAAAAAAATGGCTTTGACAGACCCTACAGTCAAGGCTTTTTTGGCCAACTACCAAAAACCAGAGCCCTTAAACCCGAGAGACGCCCTCTATGGAGGAAGGACCAACGCGATGAATCTTTATCATCAGGTTTCCGAAAATGAAAGGATCTTGTACTATGATTTCACAAGTCTTTATCCGTTTGTTCAGGCTAAACAAGATTACCCTGTTGGCCATCCTGAAATAATCTGCGGTGATTTTGACAGTATTGAAAATTATTTTGGAATTGTCAAATGTGATGTGCTCCCCCGAGAGGTCTCTTCCACCCCGTGCTGCCTTTTCGCTGTCATGGGAAGCTTATGTTCCCTCTATGCAGGACCTGCTCTGAAACTCAGAACCAGTCTGAGTGTTTGCACTCTGAATCTGAAAGGCTGCTTCGTGGCTCTTGGGTTTCTGTTGAACTTATGAAAGCCGTCGAAAAGGGTTACGCTATTGTGAAAATACACGAAGTGTGGCATTTCAAAGAAAAAACCGATCGTCTTTTTAAAGATTATGTTAAAACGTTTCTGAAAAGCAAACAGGAAGCCAGCGGCTACCCGTCTCATGTTGTCACCACAGAGGACAAACACAAGTACGTAGAGGACTACTTCGAAAAGGAAGGAATTCGTTTGGATCCTAACAAAATCAAACTGAATAAGGCTATTAGAAACTGTTCGAAAAATAAGTTAAACGCTCTTTGGGGACGTTTCGCAGCTAAGGCTGATGTTGCTTCTACAGAAATAATATCAGACCCCGATAAATTCCATAGACTGACGATATAGCTCTCGTCCAATGGCGTCACAAGAATGGTCTGGGGTCTAACGTGAAAGACGTTAATGTCTTTATCGGAGCAATGACAACGGCATATGCACGTCTAACTCTATATGATTTATTGGACCGGTTGCAGCGACGTGTTTTGTATTGTGACACTGATTCGGTTATTTTCACCGCTTTGGAAAATGAGTGGGTCCCACACACTGGCCCCTACCTAGGTAATCTGACTGACGAGCTTGAACACGGAGACCACATAGTGGAGTTTGTGTCCGGTGGACCTAAATGTTATGCATATCGCACAGTGCGAGACAAAACACACATAAAATGTAAAGGAGTGACACTTAACCGTGATGCTTCTAAAACGGTCACTCGCGACTCTTTAAAGGGGCTTGTACAAGCTTTTGTGAAAGACAGGAACACGGACGCGCGTCTGACCGTTGTGAGTGACAGAATTACTCGAGATAAAAAGCGGCTCCGCCTACAGAACAAATCAGTCACAAAAAAAGTCAGAGTTGTATACAATAAACGACGGGTGCTCCCAGACTATTCCACACTCCCATATGGATACTAAGACTGAAATAGATGTCCGCCTTCAACATCCTTTCAGTTGCGTTGTCAGTGGCCCGTCAAACTGTGGTAAAACTTATTTTGTCAAAAGTCTTATTGAAAACGCTTCAAAGATTATTTCACACAAAATCGAAAACATTGTTTATATATATTCTTGTTGGCAACCGATAGATGACGAGCTTTTAAAGATTTGTCAAATTAATTTTATTAACGGGATACCTGAATCTCTCTGTGACGATACGCTGCTCCCCACAAACAAAAACAATCTAATTGTGATCGATGACCTTATGAATCAGGCTTCGCAAAATACAGAAGTCCAGAACCTTTTCACAAAATATTGTCATCATCGCAACTTGAGCTGTATTTATCTTGTGCAAAATTTGTTTGTCCAAGGCAAAGCAAGTCGTACGATTAGTTTAAACACAAACTATTTAGTGCTGTTTAATAACCCGCGTGATAAATATCAAATATCATTGTTGGGGAGACAAATGTTTCCCGGTAATTCAAAATATTTTTTAGAAGCTTTTAATGACGCTATGGCATCGCCTTTTGGATACCTTCTCATCGATTATAAATCTAAAACACCAGACCATTTAAGACTCAGATCAAACATTCTCTCGGACTGTCCGGTGTTTTATCTGCCCAAAAATTTAAAAAGTGAAAAAATGTCTTCACGTATACAAAGGAATTTGGCCTTAATGGAGCTGCTATATAAATCGAAGCCGAGCATGCGAAGAGTTATTGTTAGCAAAGCAGACCCGGACTTTATTAATGCTCTCTGTGAGCTAGCCCTGAATATTTTAAACGGTAATGTGCCTTTAACAACAAAACAGTACAAAAAATTAAATAAGAAAAAGTCTGTGATTCGTCTTGTGGCCGACAAGAAAGTTAAAGTTTTCAAAAAGAAAAAGGTTTTAAACCAACACGGCGGTTTTTTGGTACCACTGCTGGCTGCAGCGCTGCCGTTCATAAGCAGCTTTTTCACGCGAGGGTGAGATGGAATATACACAGAAAATGTTCCTGGTTCCCCAACATCAGCTGGACAGATTAAAACAACAAGACGTAAACGTTTCTATCAGAAGAGTTGCGCAGACAGAGCTTGACCAGGCTATGTCGGAAGTATTAGAATCGGAAGATGTCAACATGCATGAAAAGGCCAAAAAATATTCGGGTATTTTACAACGTTATCTCTCTCTGACGAAACAAGAAGAACGCGACAAATCTGTTTTGACATTGTCATTGCCGGAGACTCAGACTAGTGGCATCGGTGTTACGACTGAAACTACCACAGCAGCCACAGACGATATTGTGTTGTCTGATGTTTTGAGACATTTACCCAAAAAAAGTCACGCTATCGATACAGGAGATATTGTGTTGTCTGATGTTTTGAGACATTTACCCAAAAGAAGTCAAAAAAACGCTGAACATGTTTTAAACACCATCAAGCGTGCCGCGGGTAAACTCACATGGGCTAAAGATGGTCAAGTTGTTATGAACGGACAGCATATCAGAGGTAGTCACATTTTTGATTTAATTAAAAGCGTGACAACATCTCATAATGTATCAGATACAGCGAGACCTGCAGGCTGGAGCATGTTTTTGAAAACGTTAGCCGATGTAAATATTCCTCTGTCTGTAGTACCAAACAAGGCTGTGCGTAGTGCCATATCTGATATGAAAAATGCTGTGGAATCAGATAATGGTGTTAGTGTTGACAAACATAGTTTTGTTAGGCGTAAATATTCTATGTCGCCAAAGTTCAGCACGCCTTATAAGTCTCCCAGAGTTGATCAGGAATTAAAATGGACATCTTTTTGATTGTGTTGTTATATGTGTGTATTTCCCATGTTTTAAAACTGTTTGAATATGATTTGTTGTAATGTTTTAAAAACACTTTAATGTTTTTCTGAATAAAAACAAAGAAACAAACTTATTTTCTCACTGGTATTTATTTATGTCTGAACACTGAACACATACAAAATTGAATCTCTGACACAGTATTGGTCGTATTCTCTTAACAAAATGACATACCATAGCATCATTACGCGTCAGATTCTCTGAATACATACACATGAACTTTCGATAAGACATGCCTGTTTGTATATTATGTAGAAAAAACACACAATGCTGGCCACATGTCATGGAAAGATTACTCTGAACTTGTTTAGACGAGTGAGACATTGTGGCACAATTTTTAATAAGGAAGTTTCTGATTTTAGACGGGAAATTCTTATAGCTGGGGCATTACCAAAGCTGTCGAAAAAATAACCGTGTCTATTGGCTGTAATGTAGACTGCCAACCAATGCTCTCCAGGTTTGTTTGCCGGGTGTGTGTTGATAATAGCCATTGCTGGAACTTTCATAAGACGTTTGGCTGGCAACATGTCACACGCTAGTACTCCCAAAAAGTCTGTTCCTCTTTTAACACGTTTCCTCATAACGTTAGTCAACTCAACTGTGTTCATTTTGTCAAGATTAGTAGTAGTCCAACAGAACTTGTCTCCTGTTCGATATCTCAATAATTGAGTCAAAACAGCATAACATATTAGATTAACAGTTCTCGGAAGAGGCACTCTAAACCGTACTTCAAGCTGCACATTGCCAGTCTTAATTAGAGACACATTTCCACCATGGCCTTCGTCGGGCTCCAGATTGAAACAAAACAGCGTATATCCTTCTCCATACTCGCCACGCGTTATTGCCATAGGTCTGTCTTTAAGATGACGGCCTGTTGTCTGAACTAATTGATAATATTCACGCACATATTGTCCTCGTTGAAACAGAGGCTGGAAAGGCTTCCCAGGATAAGGGTGTCCGTCGGCATGCAAAGTCATAAACTCGGTGTCTACATGTTCAAAATTAAAAGGGTTGCGAACATAGCTACCTGTGTATGCATCGTTGTCAACAAATGCTACAACTAGAAATTTCGGAATTTGCCCCAGGTATAAATTGTCCTGGTTGCAGACTCTAGTTCCGGCAGGGATAGAGAATGTTTTAATGCAACACGATCAACTGAATATTTAGCGTTTGTATGTTGAAGCGCTCTGCCGTGCGCTAAACGTATAGTAGGGGCTACAGAAACCTTTTTAATGAACAAGCTTGCCGATATGATTTTTACACAGAAAGCAGCATTGTTAACAGGCGACATTAGGGCAAACTCATTTTTGATCTAATAAATTTCAGTGACATATCCACTCCGTTTAGCATAAGCTTTTCCTGAAAGAATAAATCAGCATGAATAGGCCCAATTAATTCTACAATCCTACCGCCATCGGTATATGTTCCTCTCTCGTTTAAACCCTGATTATCACCCGTCACAGACGTTGCATTCATTTTCCAGCCGTGTCCTTGTAAAATAAAGCTGTGCTGAATTGAGTGTTTAGCGTAGCTTCGGAATAATTTAACAAACATTCAATAATTCCTCTATATGCGTATGTGTTCGAGGATTGTGTGATCAGTCTATCTCCAGCATTATGTCAATCTGTGAGAACAAAGCACATGTCGGATAGTTGACAAGACCCACGTCAGTGCCTAGAACAGGTGTCGTCCCGTCTCCATTAACTATTTTTACACGGAGGTATAGATACGAGTCGTTGAGGTCCAAATAATTTTCGCCGGATCCTGTCAAGAAAAATTCTATGGGTCCAGAATCTGTTAGTGCTGAAACAGGAGGTATTTCAATGAATGTAGACTTTTCCACGGATGTCTGTGTGAACGGTAACGAGAATAAATCCAATTCCGTCTTGACACATTCGGCCGATTGGTTATGCAATAACGACATTATTTAAATATGTCTACAGAGAAAGCTCCTGAACGCGTGCTCTTGGTTCTGCTTCCTCTGCCAAATGAATTCTTTGTCGAGGTCTTGCGTCTTTTAGTTTTGGGTTTTTTAGACGTCCGATCATGCGGCACAGACCTGGTTCCGGGGGGTCTTTTCCGTCCTCTCTTTGACGTAAATGCCAAACCGGCGCCATCCTGTTTATTTGTAAAAGCTGATCTTGTGATGTTCGACATTACTTCTCCGGCTATGTTTTTAACGGCTGTTTTCAGATGGGGTTTTGCTATATTCACACCTCTTTTTAAAAGCGGTATAGCCATTCTGTACAGGGATCTAAAAATTCCGGCTATCCTGAACCGTATTGTGTTCTAGCACCGATGAAACCATTTAGATCACCGCCAGCTTGGTTCATGTAATATGCTGTATACGCAGCATCGTCACGTACGTACGGGGTGTGCATATATTTTTTTTTTAGAAATAATTCTTTATGGGTTTAAAGTGCAACTTTAAAATCACCTTTCCGTAAAGAAATGGTATGAGCTCGTTCTGATCGTTCTTAAGAGATATTTCTATGTCGTCGAGCGTCGTCTTACAAATAGGTGCGTAGTGAGGCTTGTCGTATGTTAGAGTGGGGATGCTGCGTGTGTCGTTACATATATTTATACAGCGCAGTAGCTGTGCCCGGCTATCACCCACCAGTTGATAATCTACAATATCGCTGTAAATAAACATGTTGTAACTTCCGCCAAATATATCTGCCGGATGCGGTGCTTTTGTTGGAGTTTCTTCAACCCTAAAAGTAGCGTCTGGTTCAAATCCTAATATTTCAGCGAGACGCCCTCTAAAAATGAAATTTAGACCGTCAGCCCTTAGAACATATATTTGCTAGTTATGTCATTGTACATCAGCTTTATCGACGATAAGTCCTTGACGTTTGCTAGTTGAGAGTTAATTTCTTTAACTAGTTTGTGAATATCGTTGTAAAATCCCAATGTCGGTCGAATGACATATTTCTTTTTCTTGGCATCGGATCCGAATATCGCTATGCTTGAATCCTTGTCAGTAAAACTCAACCAATTACGAGGATACTGAACTTCTATGAGACCCACCTCATATGCGGAATTCAACAGGAGGGTTTTGCCAACTTAGTTCTAAAATTACATATCTTATTGTTAGGATAAACATGCATGGAGGCATTACTTGCCACAGTCACATAAAATCCATTTGTGTCGTTCACTTTTCTTAGGTTGTAGATCAACAACGTTTTTTGCAGAAATCCACGCGTTAAATTGTCAGGCCAGCCTAACCACTTTACAAAGACTTTGCTTTTTTGCCCAGATCCTCTTCGATCCAGGATTTTTCAATCTTAAAAGTTTTGTTTTTGTCTACAAGCACTCTTTGCAGTTCAGGTTCATAAAATGTTCCTTTTACTATTTCCCCAGCAAGGTCTGTTAGCTTATAAACAGGAGGGTCTCGTCCTATGCACTGTGTAATTGTGAAGAATTCGTCCGTAAAGGTTTGTTGGTATCCTTTTCTGAAAATTCCTCTGTGTTTCGAAATCCTCACCTTTTCGCCAACGTCAAATTTAAAAACAAGTGGTTTCTTTGACTTTGACTTATACAATGCCTGAAAAACTTGTCTCTCGTTATCTTTATTTACAGAGACAGGCGTAGTTTTAATAGACCTGTGATGTGCATTGTTATATGCGCTAACGAGATCATTAATAACGTCTATATATCTACGGGAGTTCACAGACGTTAAATAACGCCACATACGTGTCTTCAGCGTTCTATTAAAACGTTCTACAACGCTTGCTTTGGTTTCGTTGGCTGTTGAAAAGTGTATAATCCCATGCTCTGTCATTAGCTGTTTGAAATGTTTATTATAAAACTCAGTGCCATGGTCTGTCTGAAGTTTATCAGGGATGCGTCCTTGACTCAAAATGTCTTTAAATGCATTTGAAACAGTAGGTCCTGTTTTGTTTTTCAGACATCTCACCCATGCGTATTTAGAGAATATATCTATACATGTTAACAAGAATCGCACATCGTCATTGTCTGCCCTATATTCAGACATGTCAACTAGGTCTGCTTGAAACTGCTTGTTTATACCGCCGACTAGCACTCTATTCCTAGGAAACCGTTTGAGCGCTCGTGCGTGCAAAGTGTAGACATCATCCCCTTGTAGAAACGTTGTGACTGACTCTATCGAAGGCTGCGCGCCTGTAGCCTCCTTTGCTGCTTTTTGAAGATTAATGATGCCGCTTAGACCCCAGGGTGTGTCGGATCGTGGTATAGCTTTTGTAATGTCTTATCCATAATGACAACAAAACACGAATGAGTCAATGCATTCATATACAGTCTCTTTTTATTCGGAAAGAAACGGTCTCAGCTTATATCAAGTGTAAAAAAAACAAATGATTTTAATGACATAATCATGGCTAGTGTTCACAACATGTATACAGTGTAAAAAAAAACATGATAGTTAAACTTGTATACAGTGTAAAAAAAAAAGACAGTTTAAACTTGTATACAGTGTAAAAAAAAAGACAGTTTAAACTTATATACAGTGTAAAAAAAACAGTTTAAATTGTAATAAAAAAAACAGTTTAAACTTATATACAGTGTAAAAAAACAAACATGATAGTTTAAACTTGTATACACTGTAAAAAAAAGACAGTTTAAACTTGTATACAGTGTAAAAAAAAAGACAGTTTAAACCAGTTTTAACGACGGCCTCTCCATGCTTCTAAAGCCGCTTGTAGCACATTGGCTTTATACCAGTCACCGTTGACTTTTTCATACGTTTCATTAAACGTCTTGTGTATGTTTTCCACACATTTCAGTTCATATAAGACTGTCTCGGCAGCCCCTTGCACCCTTCCTGTTGTGCCATAGACACCACATGTGTTCAGAAAACGTGTAATCGAAGATGAAAGTCTTCCGTTCCATAGCTTGACCATTAGCTTATCAAAACGGTCCTGATAATAAGATTCTGGAAAGGGGTAGAGACAGGTGTGCTGCGTTGGCTGGGGTGATCCACCTGACATCCGTTGCACTCCTCTTTCCAGACGTCATGTAAGGCATGGTTGACGATGTGAACAACTGCGATCTTGACAAAATGTACAAACTTCTCAGATAACACTCCGGGCAGGTCTGATCGCCTCGCCCTCCGTCATCATTCTCGAGACGACCTTCGATCGCTTTTCCTGCCTCTTTCGCAATCCACTCCGGACCACCGTAGTCGTGTTCTAAGTCAGGAGACACCGTTGGAGGTACCGGGTCTTGAAACAAAACGAGATTGGCCATCTGGTCTTGAGTCAAAGTCTGAAATGTCCATGTTTCCTCAGGAATAGAACCCAAGACGGCTATGACAAAAACAAAAACACATATGAGAACATGAGAATAAAAGCAAAATGTATATCCTCATAAATACCCACCGTCTGTTTTTTCAAGCAGGACTTTGTCTTTTCGCATAACACATGAAAACAGTCTACCGACTAGACGGCGAATTGTCAAAAAACAAGACGTTTCCTAACAACCTCAAATGACCTTTGATTCTGTCCTCGCTCGACCGTCCTGTCAACTTGTCTAAACATTCTGCGAATGTATCTCCAGTCTCGTGTTGTATACAAAAAGGGTTTCAAAAAACGGTTTAGACTTATCGTTAAGGAGAGAAGGACAAAATATGTTGATCTTGGGTCTTTTCTTTTAACAACATGTCTCTATCCGGACAGACAGATACACGAATAATACCCTCTGTCTTTCCGACACCGCCGTATGACACTACATGGTACATTTCGGGCCCGGTTACACTACCCCATTGACAGACATAAGGATCCCGGCGAAACCCATCAAATCAATCTCATAAACACAAGTCATTAACCATTTCCAGTCCATGAGAGACATAGAGTGCACCCTTTCAATCCTACGACACGCATCGTGACAAGCGCCACTTTGTAACGTGATTTTTCCATCAGAATAAGCTATCCAACAAACATACCCCCTGGCACGGCTAAAGGTTTTCTCGCAGCTACATGGGTTTGATTCGGAAAAACGTCCTGATTAGGACGCCGACTCCTTCCACCACATCTTGCGTAGTACAGGCTGACGTACGACGTGGGGTAAGATCGGTATTAGTGTGTCCGTCCATAGTGGTCCAGTCCGTTGGCAGTTACAGGATGTTTCGCGAGGATCAGGAGATGATGAATGAGAAAAAGAGCGCCGGTATTTATACAGCCCTGAAAACACACCCCTAGGCAGAGCTTAAACATGTCCGGACACTTCTATAGCGTCAAATTCGCCTATACATGCCATGACATGTTACAGACATGTTGTGGCAAGTACAGGCAGGGGAGGGTGGGGGAGGGGCGAAGGCCCTCTAGACTAGAGCGGAGGGGACGGGGGGGTGGAGGGGGGACAAATGGCTCCCTCTGGTGACTTAGCCGGAGTGGCAGGGGAGGGTGGTGAGGGAGGGACAAATGGCTCCCTCTGGTGACTTAGCGCGGAGGTGGCAGGGGAGGTGTGAGGGAGGGACAAATGGCTCCCTCTGGTGGCGTAGAGCGAGTGCAGGAGTGTAGGGACAAAGGCCCCCTGGTGGCGTAGACGGTAGGACAGGTGGGTGGAGGAGGGGGAGGCGGGGTTTAATTAGCATATTTGCATATGCTAATTAAAAAACAAAATGGCGGAAAAAAGGATCCCTTATTACTACTACTCCCCATACATTGTTACAAACAGAGAAACCTGATATCCTTAAATGCTCATCTCTCTCTACATCAAAGCACATTCTTTAGCTTAGTTAAACATCTGGCCACTATATACTAAACACAGATAACACTTCTTATTGCCCCGTAAACAGGATTCCCCCTTCTACTAAATTGGCCCTGACCTCTCTGGCATCGCTAAGTCCAAAGAGTAAAACATGAGTCAGCAAAAACACCACACATTAATACAGTCTATTAAAAAACTACTACTTTATATATCGACAATTTCCCCTCTTGAACACATTTTCTATGTGTTCACCAAAAGAAAATATCACTAAAGATTAAAACATGCAAAACTAAAAACTAAATCCTAACATACTAAAAACTAAAAATTCAAAACATTATTTCTACCCATATTATGTATCCACCATCCACTTTCATCAACAGATACCTCACAAACGAGTTATTTGTTAGTTCTATTTTTTACTTTTATGTCACTATCACCTGCAAAATTACTTTAGTTTAGTTTATTTATTTATTTATTTTAGCAGTTAACCTACTTAAAGGATTGAGCTGAAGCCAAAGGCTTATATGCAAAGTCAGTTAACAATTTAGTATGGCAAAATCAAAACTAACAATTTTAATTATAATTTTTGGCTTAACAATTCAATTTAATTCAAACTAATCCATGGCCTGCTTAGAAGCCTGGAGTGAGAAGAATATATTGCGATGTCGGTGGTTGACATTGGAAGGTGAGCACATACATAACATTCAGTATTACTAGCAAGATGAGCAACGTAGTTCACACATCTTCATAACATATAGCTTGGTAATGAGGAACTCTCTCTCTCTCCTCTCTCGATGTAACGTTTATGTCGAACTTCAGAATCTACATTTAACCAATCTTCAAACAGTAATAAAGAAACACAATTACGACAAACAAAATTAAAAAAACACATATCACTACTCAAGGTGAGCATCCCATTTTTTGTAGACTAATCTTTTGATTTGTCCATGGTGACGTTGACTTCTTCTGGTCACGTGCAAGTGTATATGATGTGACCACGATCGTCTGTATGCTAGAGCAGAGGTTATCAACACATGCTCTTCAGTCGTTCTAACAGTGTTTTGTGTACTTGAATGGTCGCTTCCTCTTGAATTGTGACATCTTCAGTTCACCCAGTTGGTGAATCCAGGGAGATTTTATGACGCCTTCACAGCAGTGGGCCTCGTCCACAGCATGTGATTTGACTCTCCCCTCTTTCTGCCCTGAAGCCTCAGGGGCAAAGACTGATGACATGTGGTTTTCATCAGTGCAGATGTTGGAACAGCCATCTTCTTTGTCTTCCATGTAGATTGAAGAACCAGATATGGCTCCGTCTGGTATGGTTGGGTCCAGTCGTCTCGTTTATGCATTTTAACATAAACCCAAGATTCTGGAGAAATGTCCATGTTCGTGTCAGGTCTATTGTTAGGGTTTGCTGCTTCTTTGATTGCCTTATCAGCTGCATGATTGCCCAGAGACACAGAGTCTCCGCCTTTGGTGTGGGCTTTGCATTTCATGTTGGCTAGTTTCTCTGGCAATTGAACTGTATCAATGAGTTGTCTGACCAGTGTTTCATGCTTTATAGGAAGTCCCGTTGTTAGCTTGAAACCATTTCTGATCCAGCCTGCAATAGATATTGTGACCGTCATGAAAAACATAAATTAAGTCAGTATGGATATTGACCTTGCAGCCTCCCAAGAGTTGTAAGGCGTGCAGTACTGTCATTAATTCTGCCTCCAGTATTTCATGCTGTTGTGTTGACTGTTGTTTGACTACAGCATGTGACGAAATGACATGTCTTCTTTCGCTCTGTACGAGCAGCCATTACAGGATAAAGTCATTTCTGGATTGGGCAGTGGAGTTGTCTTCAGATCGGCTCTGACATACAGTTCACTTTTGGCTTTTTCTTCACACGTATGATGTTCAAATTGTCCATGATTCATATGTATAATCAACTGATGATCTGCACAGGATGTGAGGTTTTCTCTGTCGTCTTGGTCAAAGCTGCCAAGTAGCGTGCACATCCAGATTGTGCCTTTTCGTGGAAGTCAAGTTTTGCAAGAATAATGTTTCAGCACCTTTCTGGTTCCATACTGCTTTACTTGTCTCGTGTGAAAACTGGACATTCTATTGTTAATTGCGTTTGTTATTACTATGATTATATATAAAATAATATTTAGATCCGCCATGCTTAGTCAAGGGGATTATATAGGTCTTAGTTAATCAATATTTTCTGTATTTATTTAGTTATTAGATTTATCATCTAAATCACTATTAGTTATGAATAATAATATTTTAATTGCTTCATGCATTTATTTATTCTTTTATCTACTAAGGCGCATCTGTATTAATCGTTACTTTTAATACTCCTGACTCACTTCTCCTGCTCGTCATGCCTGCTTTTGCAGCACCCGGGGGGAGAAGTCGCCACCATGGGGAAGGGAAAGGGAGGGGATTGACCGCGGGCGTAGCCGGTCGCTGGAGGTTAAAACAAACGAGAGGCAACTCCGTCTCCCTCGCCTGAATTTTATATGTATACTATATATATATTTCTAGTGACGTCCAACTTATATATAAAAGATATGCAGCTGTGTGAATTTAGTACAGCATCGGTTTATATTTTCCCATTAATACTTTTAATCGTACGAATGGAAAAGAAATAATGTTCAAAACCCGCACGTGTATCTGGCCATCTCTTAATTAATTAATCTATATTCTTTGTCTTTTTCTCCGTGTGCCAAGAACTGTCCCTATGGCGTTTAAGAAACATCACGGATCCCCTAAAAGCGTTCTATTTTCAGCGTTGATTATTTACATAGCGTTTCCTGTTTCTATTCGGGTTTTAATTTTTTTTTTTTCCGAATTTTTACATAATGTCCAGTCCAATCCAAATTACATTTAATTTATTTTTAGACAATCTTAGGCAGTTTTAGAAAGGTTGCCTTACGCTTTTTTTTTGTATATACCTCTTGAATCTTCTGGACTCGAACTGTATGGAGACTTTCAGATGATTTTTTTTCTCTTTCTGAGATTTCTGTCACGTGCTGTTTTTCTCCTTTCCTGTTTTCCTCCACAAACGTGCTCTTTGTTGCTTTGGCGCTGCTGGTACCCCACTGCGGCGCGCATGCTTGGTCTGCTGTTTCCTGCGGCGCGTTGCTTGGGCGTTGTCTCTGTTGCAGCGCGCGTGCATGGTGCTGCTTCCGTGTCCTCACTGCTGCCGTTTTGAGCTTTGATGAAAAAGCACAGTTCTTCAGCTCTCAGTTTGCTCTTTACGTTTCTAACAAAACTTGGATCGCCTTCGTGCTCTGCCTTGCGCTTTGATCACGTCGGTCGGGCACCAAATATGAATAAATAAAGTTTAAAACGACGAAAAAGCGGCGCTCTGCTCCCTAGTTTCACTCCTTGTAAAATGAGGAAAAATCAGAAGGTAGCATGTCTCAGAGGTTTTTATTTCGGAGAGTCAAATGAAGTTTCACTTGTAGTGTCTGAGAGAAATTCCCCAGAACTTACTACAGCACATTAATAAGTTTCAAAAGCTAAGTCCGCTCCTCAATGCACACGCCCCCATACTTGTTACAAACAGAGAAACCCTGATATCCTTAAATGCTCATCTCTCTCTACATCAAGCACATTCTTTAGCTTAGTTAAACCATCTGGCCACTATATACTTAAACACAGATACTTCTTATTGCCCCGTTAACAGGATTCCCCTTCTCTAATTGGCCCTGACCTCTCTGGCAATCGCTAAGTCCAAAAGGTAAAAACATGAAGTCAAGCAAAAAAAAACCACACCATTAATACATCTATTAAAAAAACTACTTTTATATATCGACAAGCCCAGTCCCTGATTGGTTAACAAGGCGTAAATGCGCACGTGTAGATTGGATTACTTGAGTGCATGAAGCATGGGCGGGCATCCCTGCTCGTGTCCGCGCTTGTTTACTGCATTGGCCTTTGACGCGCATCTTTATCCTCATCTGCTCGCATTTGGAAAACGCTTCATACGCGCGGACGGCTTTGCTTATGATTTCGAAGCACGTCTACATAGGGTTAACATGGAAGTTGGTGGTGGTCAGCGTTTGGTTCTGTACGCATTA
>VHKM01001180.1:0-72500 GCA_007210695.1 Neogobius melanostomus
GAGAGTTAGGATGTTTTGTATGTTAATATAAGATGTTGGACCACTTATTTTCATATAAATATGCCACAGTGCAAATTTCATGAGTTTCATTTTATGTGACAGAAGACATTTTGGTAAACATTCTCCTCAACAAAAAACAAACACGAGTGGCATATTCATGAAATATGTTTCAACATCTTATATTAGCATAAAAAACATGGTTGCCGACCCGTCCAAGCCATAGACTGTTAAAAAGAATAGACATCTCTCCTCACTCCTCCCCGTTACCACAATGACCACGTCGAGGGTGAAATCATGGCGGATTTACAGACTCCTCCTCCCCAGCTCTGATGAAGCATGTTCCTAATAAGGGCATAAGGGCGGGATCTTCACTGTAGACTCCGCCCTTGCGTGACGTGTAGCTTGTGCAGCTCCAATGCTAACAGTCCGACGCTCATTAGTACGAGATTTCTAAAATGTTTCTTATGAAAACCAGCCTGGTTTCTTTAATTGTGTCTAACCCAGCGTTATCTCAGGAGGAATATATATATATATTATATATATAATAGTATATATATATATATGTGTGTATATGTGTATATATGTGTATATGTATATATGTATATTTTATATATTTCTTTTCTCTGTAACATGATTGGAGGGTTGGTTGAATGCTGAGAGCTGGTGCGAGTATGAGTATGGGTGTGAATGTGTGTGGTTATGTATTTTTCTGTATTTTGTTGTTGTTGTTATGTAATGTAACGTTTGATCTGCTACCTTTTTATTTTATTTTATGTTGTCTATTTGAATTAGAGGACCCCCTCGAAAACGAGATGATTCATCTCAGGGCTATTCCTCTTGAAATAAATAAATGTCAAATATGTAGCCATAGAAAGTGATTAAAAATAGAAACCAGGTGTTAAAGTTGTTTTTAACGTGTCTAAAGTGCAATGGATTCTAATGGGGGACTAGAGGCTATATGGAGGTACTACAGCAATGCGCCTCCAGTGTCGTGGTCATAAAGCAGAGCAGCCCTTGTCCAAGCCCTTTTTCAGATTCCCCACTAAACTGTTACACATTCTCAGAAACTAACAACAAGGGTCAGCTTTCAAATGAGGCACTGGCCTATCGACTGTAAAAACATGTGACAAAAAACCCCAACATAATCACGACAAAAAAAAAACATGACGAAACACTACTTTTTTTTATTTGTTATTATTTTGTCAGGACAGTGCATGTTAAAGAACAACTAAACACCTAATCAACTTTGTTTTGCTGATAAACTATCTATATGGGTCACTAACACAGTTATCTACATGTTCTCAACATTATTTTGACATTTTAGTGCAAACTTGTTCAAAATCCAATGTTTGTGTACAAAACCGTCTGTTCAGCGCCACACTGTTTGAACAGCACTTACTACATTTGAATTTAGGGATTGGCTGAGGAGGTACCATCATACGTCACGGTACCATCACACGTCACCAAGTCTGCCGCTGTGGTATAAAGGCTGATCCCTCCCATTGACAGTAAATGATCCCTCCCCTAGAGGCCTTCGTAGCTAGTTCGATTAGGAACAGAGGAACAGAGTGAGTTTTTTCACTGCGATTATCAGGTTTGCGTTATTAGCTTATACTTAGCCAGTTAGATTATTTACATTTAATATAGTTTTATCCCTAGTAGTAGGCCTAGTTGTTTTATAGCATTAGTTAGTCTTTAGCTTTATTGTTAGTATTAGAATAGCTTCCGTTTAGCATAGCCATTAGCATTTAGCTTTAGTTGTATTTTTATTGAGTATTAGTGTAGTGTTTGTGTAGTGTCTTGTATAGTTAATTGTAAGTATGGGGAGGAAGTGTATTGTAGTGGGCTGCAGTAGATCTACTGGTTTACATGGTGTTCCAGTAGACTTAGAAATTAGGCGCCAGTGGTTGCGCGCACTTGGCCTGGGCGAAGGTGAACAAGTCATGAGTGTACCAACTATCCTACGGAAAAAAAAAATTGCGTAACGGGAGTCAGTCAGTCCTGTTTACTCTGGGCCTTGGTCTGAGACTGCAGAGCAGAGACCGCCCACACACTCCCCTCCCCGCGTCCCCCCAAAGCCTCCCGCCACGCCTCTTTCACAGAGTTTTTGAATTTTGGGAGTGGGTGGAGTAAGCTCTGGAAGGGGTGTTTAGTTGCTCTTTAATGAACATACATGGGTCTCATGCATGTAAACACGCTGCACTGGATTATAGCTGTGGGCTAATTTCCATCCGTCGTCCCCCATGTGCACTCTCAGACACACTCTCATTCATCCTGGCCTATTGTACATGTTTTTAGTGGTATGGGAAACCGGAGTACCTGGAGGAAACAAGCAACATGCAAACAAGGAACATGCAAACTCCACCAAAAGGCCCCGTCCAGGTGGGAATCGAACCAGAGACCGTCTAGCTGTGAAGCACAAGCGCTAACCACTGCGCCCGTGACACATGAAACATTTTCCGAAAAAACAGCAATTAAAAAAGCATCAAAAAACATGAGAAAAACACAATGGAAAATCACGGTAAAAAAAAAGCGACTAAAAGCGCTGAAAACAAACAAACAAAAACAACGTGAGCCCCAGTGGAGAAGCTTTTAGATTTGAATAAAGCTGCACTGTAGTAAATGCACTTGTTAAAACTAAGATGTTAAGGAGAAAACTCGCTAAAAATCTAAACTTTGAGCACTTCATTAAAGGCACAAGGAAGTGGTGAAATCCTGTGAAAGTGTTTCCGTGAGCGCCCGTGTGCTGGAAAGTTCCGCAGTGTTGCTTTAAAACAAGGCGAGGCTTTCACTGTCCGAGCGGAGCGCGGGGGAAAAGCGATCTCGCCCAGGATCAGGGGTCAAGAGGAAGTCCTTATCAGCGCCGGCTAATGGAGCGTCCAGCTGTCAGTCACAGCAGGGGGCGGGGCTAACAGGTGACGCCTCGGGGCTCGAACCTGAGACCGGTCTGAGGGTCTGAGGAGGCGGCGGCGTGGGAGAGTTCACCCGAGCGAGACCGATGCAGAGACCGATGCAGAGACCTGGGAGGGACGATTAGAAATGTTTAAAGCAGTACTAAGTAACTCTTGCCCCTAGAGGCCATAAGTGCAACTGCAGGTGTCGTAGCATGTTACGATTTTTAACTTATAAAGTCTGTGAGAGTAAATACTACGCTGACAGAAAAGACAAAGGGACACAATTACACAATGGAGATCTTTTTTTTAAACTCAAACTCGGCTGTAAATACTGTTTAAGTGGCGCTAGCCCGCAGTTAGCTTTGCCCGTTACCCTGTTAGCTTCTTCTTCGTGATTCCATTAGTGTGTATTGGTGACTCCGACCCGGTGGCAGGGAAGTTGCAAGCATGGTTTTCTGTCCAGAGACACCAGGGGGAGATGAAAGACCCCCCAATCATCCCATTAACACTTGTATTACCCCCAGAGGAACTACGGAAAGGATTTATTAAGTTTTTAACCACCGCCTTAACCGGGTGTAATTTCTCTAGTTCAGCTTTACCCAAATCCATAAGGTAACTGCCTATAGGCAAGTTTAACGCCTCATTTGAAAGCTAAGACCTACAAAATGTATCTGGATGGAGCTCTTTCCTCGGGTTTCCGTCACATTTTCGTTGCTTTTTGTCACTTTTTTTTAACACGTTACTTAGTACTGCTTTAAGGCAAGACGCTGCAGGTGAACCAGGAAATCCTGTACCATTAGAGAAAGAGCCGGGTTTAAACATGTTAACATGTTGGATCTTGTTTAGTTATTAGTGAAATTCATATTCCTCATTGCTGGAATTGAATATAAAAAATCCCTGTGGAAAATTGAATATCTCAATATTTGTGGGACTTTCTCAATAACGATGATGAAGCGATAATTTTGCAAACATCAGAAATATGCAAAAAATGTGCTGCAAACATTTACATTTACATGGCTAACAAGGTAATTGCATTTTTCCCAATTTCCCCCAAGAAAGTTTCCAAAAACAATTTCCAGTTTTTTTGTTTTTCTTGTGCATCTAACCCATCCTTCAATGCCGCAGTGCCGCCTGGGGAACTTTATTGTGATGGATGCCAGTGTTTTTGTTGTAGTGTTGTTCCCACGTACAAACTGGGGGTCGAACTATAAAAGGCCCCTGGTGACTGTTTGCCCACAGACCTTGTCCAACTTCCACTTCCTGTTGAACCTGGTGCTGCCGCTTCTCCGTCTGAAGGTGTTGCTGTGGGTCCCAGGAGGGTCCATCCACCATCCACATCCATCCATCCATCCATCCATCCACCATCACCATCCACCATCCACCATCCATCACCATCCATCCACCATCCATCCATCCACATCCATCCATCCATCCATCCATCACCATCCATCCATCCATCCATCCATCCATCCATCCATCCATCATCCATCCACCTCCACATCCATCCACATCCATCCATCCATCATCCATCCATCCATCCATCCATCCATCCACATCCATCCATCCATCCATCCATCCACATCCATCATCCACCATCCATCCATCCATCCATCCATCCACCATCCATCCATCCATCCATCCATCCACCATCCATCCATCCATCCATCCATCCATCCATCCATCCATCCATCCATCCACCATCCATCCATCCATCCATCCATCCATCCACATCCATCAATCCACCATCCATCCATCCATCCATCCATCCATCCATCCACCATCCATCACCATCCATCCATCCATCCATCACCATCCATCCATCCATCCATCATCCCCATCCATCCATCCATCCACATCCATCCATCCATCCATCCATCCATCCATCCATCCACATCCATCCATCCACCATCCATCCACCATCCATCCATCCATCCATCCACCATCCATCTATCCATCCATCCACCATCCATCCACATCCATCCATCCATCCATCCACATCCATCAATCCATCCATCCATCCATCCATCCATCCATCCATCCATCATCCATCCATCCACCATCCATCCATCCATCCATCCATCCACATCCATCAATCCACCATCCATCCATCCATCCATCCACCATCCATCCATCCATCCACCATCCATCCATCCACCATCCATCCATCCATCCACCATCCATCCATCCATCCATCCACATCCATCAATCCACCATCCATCCATCAATCCACCCATCCATCCATCCATCCATCCATCCATCCATCCATCCATCCATCCACCATCCATCCACCATCCATCCATCCACCATCCATCCATCCATCCATCCATCCATCCATCCATCCACATCCATCAATCCACCATCCATCCATCCATCCATCCATCCATCCATCCATCCATCCATCCTCTTGTCCGTTGCCGGGTCGTGGGGGCAGCTGTTGGAGCTGCACCAGCCCCTATAGCGCCCCCTGCAGGTGGTGGGTCCACAGAAGGACGGCCTCATGGTTCTAACCGGGCCTGTTGGTCTCTCATAAGGGGCTTCTGAACCGCTCTTTGTCTGACCCGTCACCTAGGACCTGTTTGCCATGGGAGACCCTACCAGGGGCACCAAGCCCCCGACAACAGAGCTCTAACCCCTCCACCACGTTAAGGCGGAGGCTCCAGGAGGGGGCGAAAGTACAGTGGGAAGAAAAAGTACGTATTAGCACACATTTCGTGATTGCACACATTACACATATTCAGATTTTTAATGAATACAGTGGTAAGAAAAAGTAAGGAATTTCTCACATTTCTGCCTAAAGTGGTCACCAACTGTGGTCTGATCTTTATTAAAATCATAAGAATGAATAAACAGCGTCTGCTTAAACTAATACCCCCCAGACATTTACATTTGATCATATTTTTATTGGCCATAACATGTAAACATTCACAGGACAGCGTGGAATAAGTAAGTACACCGCCTGAATCTTACTTATTCCATACTCTTGTGAATGTCTCAGCTCTTTCTGCAAAATATCTTTTATAAACTTGAGAAATTAATGTTTCTATTGATGAAAGTACGTTGTTCAGGCCCTGAGGTGACAAAACAGCCCCACACCCTGATGCTCCTGCTCCAGACTCCACAGTGAGGAGATGTTTTAGATGTTGGTGCTGTTCCAGTTGTCCTCCACACATGAGGTTGTGTGTTCCTCCTAAACTATTTCACTTTGGTTTGTGAAAGAGCTCTTGGATGCTCCACAGCACTACTGGAAAAATATACTGTGGACTGATGAACCCAAAGGGGGGCTGTTTTGTTGCTTCAGGGCCTGGACAATGTGCTATCATCTTTGTTTTTTTTTAAAGATATTTAGCAGAAAGCCCTGAGACATTCACAACAGTGTGTGAATAAGTAAGTGAACCCTTGTTTTAAATATCTGCTGATTCTTCTTTTGCAGCAATAACTAGTTTCCTGTAGTTGCAGATTAGATGCTCACAATGATCAGGATGAATCTTGGACCATTCCTCTTTACAAACCTGCTGCAGTTCAGTGAGATTCAGGCGGTGTACTTACTTATTCCACACTGTCCTGTGAATGTTTACATGTTGTGGCCAATAAACATATGATCAAATGTAAATGTCTGGGTGATATTAGTTTAAGCAGACACTGTTTATTCATTCTTATGATTTTAATGAAGATCAGACGACTTCATGTTATAGATGTTATGAGGACAAATTAATGTCAGTAATTTACGGGGAAACTTTCCCATTGATTTATTTCCCACTTCACCCTCAGCGTCTCCACTTACGATGTGGGAACCTCTGGGTCACATTTACCAAAACCACCTGACTGATTGTTCCCAGGTGAAGTGAGTCAGTGGGCGGGGCCTGTGGCTGGCGGTGTGTCACAGGTTCGAGTCCTGTGGGATTTAAACGAGCCCGTCTCCATCTGCCCCGGGACTCAGCGAGTGAGCAGTCGCTGAACCAACTCCTCACTAATGACTGACGAGGATTAAGAGACAGAGACGTGAGGTTAAGTAAACCTTAATGAGCTTCAAACCAAAAAAACAAGGAGACATTTTTATTTTGCAGATAATAATTAAGGTTAACCTCATAACTCCCACCTGAACCGAGTCCTTTGTCTCCAGTTTGGCTTTATTCAAATCTAAAAGCTTCTTGAATAAATCATCAAAACTGCCACAAAAACGTGATGAAAAAGGGATGGGAAAAGTGATGAGAACGTGAGGAAAAACATCCATTTAGATGAGTTTTGTAGGTCTTAGCTTTCAAATGAGCTCAGGGGAACGCCTCATTTGAAAGCTAAGACCTACAAAATGGATCTAATCACTTTTTCATCATATCTTTGGTGCTTTCTTGTTACGTGTTTGTCGCCTGTTTCGTTTTTTTTTGTGTGTTGTTTTTTCATGTTGCTATTTTGACACTTTGTTCAAGAAGCTGTTAGATTTGGGTAAAGTCGAACCTGGATAAAAATGTGCTCGGTTCAGCTTTACCCAAATGTAAAAGTTTCTCGACCGGAGCTTACAGCCTATAGGCCAATGTAACACCTCATTTGAAAGCTAAGACCTACAAAACTACTACTAAGATTTTGTCATCACTTTTTCATTGTATTTTTGTTGCTTTTTCATCATTTTTTTCTGCTTTTTGTTAATGCTTTTTTCTGCTTTTTCCTCCTCACTTGTGTCTTATTTCCGTCTGTTCTGACGGGGGTCATGTTGAATTGGAGAAAATGTGCTCGGCTCAGGTGGGGGCTAAGAGGTTAAATCCATCAGGAAATAGCTCTGTGTGAAAAAAGCTTCCAAATGTAAAACTTTTTCAAACAGTTCCATCATTTTCCAAAATATTTGAAATCTTTTCCCAAATTTTCTAAAACTTTTTTTTCATATTTTTCCCCAAAAATTCAAAAAATAAATTCATTCAAAAATAAAATATAAAAATCACACATTTTTCTAAACTTTTCAATTTTTTAAAAAACATGTTCAAACTGTTCCAAAATCAGACATTTACTTAATATTGTTTTATTTTAATTATATTTTTTAAACATTTCCTAAAAAAAAAAAAAGACCATATTTGGATTACAGCATCATCTCGGTCACAGCCTTTCCTGCTACACGTGGATACCAAACATGTCAGTATTTATGAATGAATCAGCGTGGGAAAGACCAGGGAGCCACACAGACATTTCCAAACTTTTTCCAAACTTTTTTCAAAATTTTCAAAACTTTTCCAATCGCTTCCATAATTTGTCCCCAAAAAATAAAAAAATAAATCCCAATTTTTTCTAAACTTTTTCAATGTTTTAAAAAAAACTTTTCCAAACGGTTCCATAGTTTTAAAATACATTTTAAAAAATCAAATATTTTCTCAATTTTGTAATTTGTATTTTATTTTTAAACATTTTCCTAAAAAAAAAAAAGACCATATTTGGATTACAGCGTCTTCTCGGTCACAGCCTTTCCTGCTACACGTGGATACCAAACATGTCAGTATTTGTGAATGAATCAGCGTGGGAAATACCAGGGAGCCACACAGACATCTTGGAGTCACTTCCTGGATAAATCTCCAGCTCCGTCTCCTTCAAAGTGGCCCCTGAAACGAGCCCCGCCCCCCTGGCCCTCACCTGTGTTTGTGGGCGGGGCTTGTTTGTGGTTGCCGGCGGTTACTGTCGCTCTCCCCTCGGGGCCGCAGAGCCGGGTGTGAGAACCACGGCCCGGAGCGTCTCCCACACGACGCCACAGCTGCGACTTTCACCGCCTCCAAAAGAGCAACAGACTGAGCCAACATTTACTACGATACCAGTACTTTAACGATACTAGCTGTTCGATACCGATACCGATACCTGAACGATACTCTTTAAGAAGGTGTGGAAGATCTGCAAATGTACAATATCGGGTTCATCTGCAGCAGGGGTCTGATTTTCTTTATTGTTCTGTTTGACAGTGTTTCTCACATTTTTACAGTACTTAACCCCCTGCCTTAACTCAACACATTCTCTCCAGTTCGACCTTAGCTTTCAAATGAGGTGTTACACCTATAGGCTGTGAGCTTCAGTCGAGAGGCTCTTAGATTTGGGTAAAGCTGAACTGGAGAAAATGTGCTTGGTTAAGGTTAAACTCTAAGATGATTAAAGTACCTCTGATTTGTATAGTAATAATATTTCTCAAAATTTTGGGGGGAAAAATAAATAGGGAAAATATTATTAATAAAAAGTGAGTAAAATAGGGGAGAACTTGTGGGGAAATTGGGAGGAATAGGGGAAATATCAGTAATAAGAAACAGGGGGGGGGGGGAGAAGAATTGGCCAAACATTGTGTTTTGTTTTTTGTTTTTATTGGAAACAATTTAATAAATACATTGAGGGAAAAATCCTGATCTGAAACAACCGAGTGCTTTAATCCTGTCCCTGGACCAACAGCATCACACATTTGATTCCACTTGAACATAAAACATTTTTTCCGATACCAGCTCTTTTCACACACATATGTTTCACTGGGCTGGGGGCAGGTCAAATGTCTGCAGTTAAAGGGATATTTCAGGATTTTTGACATTGGGCCTCATTTCCTAGTTATCCAGAGTGTTGTTGATGTCTGGAGATATTTTTTTCTTAAATTCATGCAGTTCTTATATTTGAAGAGTCTAGTGGCGCTAGGCTAGGGCAAGGCTAAAGCATTTCTATGGTATCAGTTAGCCTGCATTAAAACCCCTTAACGCCTATTGTCTCTAATTCATGACATACCTCTTCTTGCAAGACTGTGGCTAAAATAATGCATGTTTTCCCTTGATGCCTGTTTGCCCACATCCATGCCGTACCTAGGAACCTTTTGCAAGCACTAGTTTCTCGTAGGACCGGTTAGAGAGGGAACCACATCCGGGTTATGGTAGCTACTTTGCGGAAATAGCATTTCTGCAAATCGAGGCTGCAACTTCGAGGAAATCTTCAAATGTAAGTTGAGTTGTGTTAAAAAAAAAAAATATGTAGCTGCTCATCGTTTCCATCTTTAGATTATTTATCGGAATGAACTTCGTGTGATGGATATTTTGTTTGTTATTTGAAGATTTAGGTACGTCGCGAATTAGCGACATCAGGCCATAATGGAAAACTGCAATAGCCATATGGTGGCATCATTCACCTCAGAAAAGGGAGTAAATATGATCATTAGTAATAAAAATGGTGACATGTCTATGTTATGTAGATAAATTGTCTGCACCTTGCTTTTTCCCCTACATCATGTGATGAAAGCAGCAGCAGCAGCAGCAGTGAGCTGCTGTATTTATGCCTGTTGTCGCAAATTTGTGACATACCTAAAACTATATCTATACTATGTGCTACAGATAAATTAACAATCTCCACTTAATTTAGCATCAGCTTGAAAGCAAAAACACTGATTATATATTTTTTTCTATAATTGGAAATTAATTCAGGCGTTAAGGGGTTAAAAACAGTGTGACCCACTCCACAGTGCACCTGAGGTAAATCACTTATTACACCAGACTAACCATATAAATGTCTGTGTTAATAGAATAATGTTTGAAATATAACTGACCTTGTATCACATGAATTACCGCATTTTGAGGAACTATTTTCTCGCAGATCACTCCGCCGCTGCGTTAGCTTACAGCCACGAAGCTGATGCTGCTCAAATATAAGTTATTTTAAATGATTCTATTAACACAGACATTTATATGGTTAGTCTGGTGTTATAAGTGATTTACCTCAGGTGCACTGTGGAGTGGGTCACACTGTTTTTAATGCAGGCTAACTGATACCATAGAAATGCTTTAGCCTTGCCCTAGCCTAGCGCCACTAGACTCTTCAAATATAAGAACTGCATGAATTTAAGAAAAAAATATCTCCAGACATCAACAACACTCTGGATAACTAGGAAATGAGGCCCAATGTCAAACATCCTGAAATATCTCTTTAAGGCCAGATGCTGCAGGCCAATGAGGTGTTAAAATAGCAACAAAAATGTGACAAAAAAACAATGATAAAGTTTGTAAGTCTTAGCTTTCAAATGAGGCGTTACACTGTTGCTCTCCAGTCCAGAAGCTTTTAGATTTGGGTACTTCTGAACTAGAGAAAAGGTGCTCGGTTCAGGCGGGAGGTTAAAAAGAGCCGGTGTTTTGAACGGCTCTTTGAAATGAACGGATCCCAAAGACTCGGCTCCCAGAAAAGAGCCGTGAATCCCATCACTAAAGGTGAAAAAAACCTTCCAAATATTGAGTCCAAGCCTGTAAAATGTGAAGTCTGTGCTGTAGACTTTGCAATAAATCTGTGGAGAAAGATGAGCTTTAGTTTCCAGGTGAAGGTTTACGCGTAAAGAGACCAAACCTTTCTCTTGGATCATAAACGTCACACGGTTTATTCTCGTCCATTCTCCCTCATGTTGCAGCAGGACGTGGAGATGAACGAGGCCTGTGTGGATATTCAGGGAAACGTGTGGATCTTCCTGACAGAGACTCGAGCAGAAACATGGCAGAGCGAGAGCGAGTCTGTGTCAATTTAAACCTGTCGGCCGTCTGTCTTCACACCTGCGGAAATGTGCTCCTCATGTCAGAGATGCCACCTCCTCCCCCGCCCTCCCCCTCTCCCCCTCTCTCCCTCGCCCTCCCCCCTCTCCCCTCTCCCCCTCTCTCCCTCGCCCTCCCCCCCCCCCCCAGTATCCAATTTGAAGCTTTTCAACAACGCCACAAACGCCGGAAGAACCCGTACAGCATTGGTGATTCTGAGAGGTGAAAGCATTTCCCCTTAAACATCTGAGATCAGATGAAAAACACAGACTCTTTGTTTCATGGACTTATTCATTCACAAATACTGACATGTTTGGTATCCACGTGTAGCACGAAAGGCGGGAGGAATATACAATCAAAACATAAAAGCACACGTTCAAACCTCTGTCCTTTAATAGGTTTATGTCAGTAATCTTTCACATTATTGTCTCTGCATGTTTTCCTCTGATTCACCTGCAGCATCTCACCTTAAAAGTGTCAAATGAAAACTCAATTCAAATCAATATAACAAAAGAAAATACCAAGTTTACACACCCCAGTTCCTAATACGTCCCTGTGGTCGTCATGGAGACGGTTCTGTTTATAATCTAATGGTAAAGCGGCCCATTAAAAAGTTCCTGGGCTGTTTGTGTGAGATCTCCCCAATGGCCGCTGGCTGCTCTGCTTTGTGACCGCAACACTGGAGGCCGCCATTGCTCTTCCATTGCTGTAGTACCTCCATTTGGCCGCTAGGCCCCCATTGAAAAGCATTGGACTTTAGACACGTTAAAAACAACTTTAATGCCTGGTTTCATTTTTTTCAACACTTAATATGGCTACATATTCCTCCTGAGATAACGCTGGGTTAGTCAAAAAAATAGAAACCAGGCTGGTTTTCGAAATATTTTTTTTTTAAATCTCCTACTTAACGGAGGTCTGACTGTTAGCATTGGAGCTGCGCGAGCTACACGTCACGCAAGGGCGGAGTCTACAGTGAAGATCCCGCCCTTTTGCCCTTATTAGGAACATGCTTCGTCAGAGCTGGGGAGGAGGAGCCTGTAAATCCGCCATGATTTCCCCCTCGAACGTGGTCATTATGGTAAACGGGGAGGAGTGAGGAGGAGCTGTCTATTCTTTTTAACAGTCTATGGATCCTCCCCACAGTGGTTCAAAGATACTGAGGTCAGACTGAGATGGAACTAACGGGAAACACCTCCATGTTTCACTTTTCATCACAGGCTTTGTTGACTCCTCTCCAAACGTAATGTTCATGTTTGTGGCCAAAGGTTCCATTTCTGTCTCATCACTCTAGATGATTTGGTTGAAATGTCGAGGCTTGTCTCTGTGCTGTTGGGCATATTGTAAGTTTCGTAGGAATGTGTTTCTTCTGGCCACATGTGCACAAGCCACACTGATCCTCCATTAGGGATATGGCAACACCAAGCAGAGCCAATCATAGCACGGAAGGCGGGAGTTAACGGTGCGTCATCTTCCGCTCCAGGATTTCCCATCAAACACCTGTGCTCCTCCCGTAAACAAAACAGTCAAGATGGCGGACACAGCGATCTTTTTACAGTGCCCTTTGTTCTGTTTTAAGTAAGCTGGACTTGGACCTGGACTGAGGAATTATTAATTATTATTATTTCAACAAACAAACATGGCTGAGGACGTGAACACAAAGCGTAGGTCGCTTTGCGTTTGATTGGTTCTCTCTCATTCAAGCCGCGATCATTAGCCCCGCCTCCGGTCTCCATTTGGAAATCGTGTCCTATTACCACAATTCCTGACTGTCTTTATATGTATTTATAAAAACATAAACAAAGTCAGTCTGGCTTTATGCCAGCTAGGCCTTATTGTGGATCTGAGGCCTGAATTTCAGGTTATTTGAGGGTTTTTTTGCATCAGGAACAATTTTCCAGGCAGTTGCAGAAAGTTCTGATGGTCGACCTGACCGTGGTTTGGTTTCAACAGAACTCCACATGTTCCACTTCTTCATCAGATCCACACGGGTGTGTAAACTTATCAGCACAACTGTACATGTGTCTGATTTAGTATCATGTGATTATTTACAAGATTTAGATCTGATGCCAGAATCAATGCTTTCTCCCCCTCTTCTCTCTCACCTCTCCTCTCTCCCCTCCTCTCTCTCCTCCTCTCTCTCCCCTCCTCTCTCTCCCCCCTCCCCTCTCCTCTCTCCTCCCCTCTCTCTCTCCCCTCCTCTCTCTCTCCCCTCCCCTCTCCTCTCTCCTCTCTCCCCCCTCTCCTCCCCTCTCTCCTCCCCCCTCCCCTCCCCTCTCTCCTCCCCTCTCCCCCCTCCCCTCTCCCCCCTCCCCTCCCTCTCCTCTCCCCCTCCCTCCTCTCTCCTCTCTCTCCCCTCTCCTCCTCTCTCCCCCCTCCCCTCCCTCTCTCCTCCCCTCTCCCCCTCCCCTCTCCCCCCCTCCCCCTCCCTCTCCTCTCCCCCTCCCTCCTCTCTCTCCCCCCCTCCCCCCCTCCCCCTCCTCTCCCCTCCTCTCTCTCTCCCCCTCCCTCTCCTCTCCCCCCCCCTCCCCTCCCCTCTCTCCTCCCCTCTTCTCTCCTCCCCTCTCCTCCCCTCTCTCCCCCCCTCCCCTCCCTCCCTCTCCTCTAAATCATTTTTAATCAGCTCTCGTCTGCTTCCCTCATGACACAAAGTGATTGCGTCTTCGGCGTGGCTGCTGTAATCAGGCGGAGCTTCCTGAGACGCCGCCGCTCGCTCTTCACTAATCTCCTAATGACCGCGCTGCGTGATTGACGGCGAGGAACCGGCCGTTTTCGGTAAAGCTCTCATCAGCGAATAAAGCGCTCGAGCCGCTCAATCAGCCTTTGTTCCAGAGGGGAGGCTTTTTCGATCGGGCCTCGCGACGCCAGGGGCCGCGGCACGAGCGCCGTTTCCACACAGTCCCGCACAAATCATCATGTTTGTGACGCACAGAGAGTAAATACGCCCAATAACAATAACGTGTCCTGTCCTGATGTGGATCTGACCCGTGCTTCCAGGGCTGTTGTGCATGTTTTAGGTCAGAATCCAGGCCTGGAGAAGGAAGGGAGGGGCGGATCGAGTCCATACTGTAGTATCGATATACAGTGAGAACCATATGTTTACATAAACTATATATAAAGACACATTTGCATTTGTTTTCTCACTGTCTGACATGAAACCAGAAGTAACTTTTACTTTAATAAGTCAATTAGAATTTTGAAAATGATTTCTATTTGTCAAATACCAGAAGAATGAGAGATAGATTTTTTTTCTACAGAGTTTTATATTAGCTACTTTTTACAAAACCAAAAGTTTACACACATTTCATTAATATTTGGTATCATTGTCCTTAAAGGAATAGGCCACCGTTTTTACATACTGAGATATGTTCTTACCTTAGACGAGTTCATCTGTACCTGTCTGGTCTCCACGTGTGTCTTCAGTCACGTAAACACAGCACAGACGGCGTTAGCATTTAGCCTCTCTCTTCTCCTCTATAGCTCCAAACCAGGTGAAGATAGAAGCTACCAAACTCTTCCACGTTTTCCCTATTTAAATATGAAGTGTTACACTATAAAGTATAATTACACAAAATTAAACAATGTGGATTTTCTAAGCGGATAAAAAGGGGAACTATATTATAAGGCGTAATAATACCAGGAGTAATTCGACATCCGCGCAGTAAAGTATCACTGTGCAGATGTCGAATTACTCCTGATATTATTACGCCTTATAATATAGTTCCCCTTTTTATCCGCTTAGAAAATCCACATTGTTTAATTTTGTGTAATTATACTTTATAGTGTAACACTTCACGTAACCATATTTAAATCGGGAAAACGTGGAAGAGTTTGGTAGCTTCTATCTTCACCTCGTTTGGAGCTATAGAGGAGAAGAGAGAGGCTAAATGCTAACGCCGTCTGTGCTGTGTTTACGTGACTGAAGGCACACGTGGAGACCAGACAGGTACAGATGAACTAAGGTCAGGTAAGAACATATCTCAGTATGTAAAAATGGTGGCCTGTTCCTTTAAACTGTATATTTTGGGTCAAACGTTTTGGATTTCCTTCCATAAGCTTCTCACAGTAGTTGGATGAGTTTTGGTCCATTCCTCCAAACAGAACTGAGACACATTTATCGGCCGCACTAAATTATTTACTAACTATTTCCTGTAGATGCTCCTTATGAAACGGATGGAGCTCCATCTTCAGCACATAGTGGCTAAATTAGCCACAGGGCTCGGATCATGGTGCAGGAAACTTACACCACATGAACGTGGCTGGATGGGAACAAAGCAGCACATTTGTGTCACTTAAAGGTGAAACTCTGAAGATTAGAATATCGTGAGTACTTAGGGCCTTAATGTGGTCGTGTGGTGTGGATGCTCTCAGCCTGTGGCACTGCTGAGGTGTTATGGAACCAGGATGAATATGATATGCATGATTATAGTTTTCTCTGTTTAAAATCATTGTTTTTATTGATTCATGTAATATTCTAATTTTCTGATATTCTGATTTTTTTTTTTTTTAACGAGCTATAAGTCATACTCATCAAAGTCACTGCATGTCATGAGTCTATGTCATATATTAGTTTCACATTTTAAGTTGAATTACAGAAATAAATGAACTTTTTCATGACATTCTAATTTCCCGAGGTTCACCTGTATGGTTTACATCAGGAGCAGGAAACATCCGAGGGTTTGGCGCCTAAAAGCTGTCCTGGTAAAACACTGCAGCCGCTTTGGTCACGTGACCAGCTGCAGAAAAACACACTGCGGCGCTTCAGGAAGACACAGGCTCCAGAGAAACAGGCAAGGCTGGATTTATGCAGGGCTTACAGGGGCTCAGCCCAGGGGCCCAGCAGGCTGAAAGGCCCCTGGGCCCAAGGAGAAAAGGACAGAGTTCCCTCTCTCTTTGCAGACTCCCTCACATGTAAGGCTTAATCAGATGACTTTGTAACCGAGTCTAAACCAGGAATAAACAAGGTCCGAGCCATTTTCATTGAGTTGACACTGGGAAAAAATATGTACCTATTGATCTGTTAAAATGCACGAGAACGCACCAAATTGTACCATTAAAATAAAATAAAACCTCTCTGGTAGGACCCCCAGACCCCCTTTTAAATGTGTCCCCCCACCAGTCTGGCAGGAGCAAAGGTTCTAGTGCGAGGGCCACAGAGCTCAGATTGTGGTCATTATGTTAAACTGTTTTTTTCCACAAATGTGTCATTTTAAACTAGTGCTATGTTTAAGAAGTTACTTCTGCATCTTCAAATAAAAAAACAAAGTTCATTCATTTATCTTTTCATTGTAGAGAGAAATCCGACAGACAGACAGACAGTATAGGGGGCCCTGATAAAACTTTAGCCCCGGGGCCCATTTGACTTAAATCCGGCCCTGCCGACAGGTAGAGCGGGTCATCTCGTGATCAGAAGGTCGGGGGTTTGAATCCCAGCTCCTGAAGATGCACACTGTTGTTGTGTCCTTGGGCAAGACACTTCACCCGCCTCGCCTCCAGTGTCTGCGTTACACAGGTGTGTGAATGAGAGTGAATGGGTGACTGGTTCCTCACTGTAAAGCGCTTTGGGCCTAAAGAAGGTATAAAGCGCTTTATAAGTTGAGACCATTTACCATTTCAGCCACAGTTTAGTTTAGTTTATTTGTTTATTTGAGCAGCAAACACTCTGCTCAAACGGAGTGGGCCGAAGCAAGAGCTTATAAGCTACACCCCCAAAATCAAAACAATTAAAATCATCAACAGAAAGAAGCACAATTACAACAACGGTCTCGTTTCATGTACGAAGTCTAATACAAAGCAAGTAACAAAAGGCAATCATTATTTCTTTCAGATGGTTACCATGGTAACATTGTTAGCATTACCAAAAGTCACTAGTTTTATGATAAAAAGACAGATTAATATACATATTATACTCCGTGAATTACGACCAAATCAACAGTCATTTTTTATTTTTTAATAATCAGATGTTTCTATATTATTGAAATATTGAGAGAAATGTTTTCTGGAAATGGCTCGTGACCCACTGAACATTGAGATTTTCATCAGGTTTGCAGTGTGAAATCAGCTAATGGGACAAGCTTTAATTCGCTTAAAGGGGGGGTATTATGCTTGTTTCAATCACATAGCACCAGTCTATGAAGTCACTGACAGATCTATGAGCCATTTTCAGTGAGTAAGTCAGGGATAATTTATAAAAGTGGTACAAAGCACATGAAAAGAAATGTACATGATGAATAATATGTAGTATGTTCAAATAAAGGTTAAAAGTAGCATGTTTTTTTATCGTGATGTATCGTAGCTTATTTTTGTGCAATATATCGATTATCGCAGTATCGGCGTATCATGAGATAATCGTTATCATAAGCCATGTGTCACACATCGAATCGTGAGGTTCCCAGAGGTTCACACCCGTAGTGAGAACCATACTTTATATAAAGACACATTTGCATTTGTTTTCTCACTGTCTGACATGAAACCAGAATTAACTTTTACTTTAATAGGTCAATTAGAATTTTGAAAATGATTTCTATTTGTCAAATACCAGAAGAATGAGAGATAGATTTTTTTTTCTACAGAGTTTTATATTAGCTACTTTTTACAAAGCCAAAAGTTTACACACATTTCATTAATATTTGGTATCATTGTCCTTAAAGGAATAGGCCATCGTTTTCACATACTGAGATATGTTCTTACCTTAGACGAGTTCATCTGTACCTGTCTGGTCTCCACGTGTGTCTTCAGTCACGTAAACACAGCACAGACGGCGTTAGCATTTAGCCTCTCTCTTCTCCTCTATAGCTCCAAACCAGGTGAAGATAGAAGCTACCAAACTCTTCCACGTTTTCCCTATTTAAATATGAAGTGTTACACTATAAAGTATAATTACACAAAATTAAACAATGTGGATTTTCTAAGCGGATAAAAAGGGGAACTATATTATAAGGCGTAATAATACCAGGAGTAATTCGACATCCGCGCAGTAAAGTATCACTGTGCAGATGTCGAATTACTCCTGATATTATTACGCCTTATAATATAGTTCCCCTTTTTATCCGCTTAGAAAATCCACATTGTTTAATTTTGTGTAATTATACTTTATAGTGTAACACTTCACGTAACCATATTTAAATAGGGAAAACGTGGAAGAGTTTGGAAGCTTCTATCTTCACCTCGTTTGGAGCTATAGAGGAGAAGAGAGAGGCTAAATGCTAACGCCGTCTGTGCTGTGTTTACGTGACTGAAGGCACACGTGGAGACCAGACAGGTACAAATGAACTAAGGTCAGGTAAGAACAGATCTCAGTATGTAAAAATGATGGCCTGTTCCTTTAAACTGTATATTTTGGGTCAAACGTTTTGGATTTCCTTCCATAAGCTTCTCACAGTAGTTGGATGAGTTTTGGTCAATTCCTCCAAACAGAACTGAGACACATTTATCGGCCGCACTAAATTATTTACTAACTATTTCCTGTAGATGCTCCTTATGAAACGGATGGAGCGCCATCTTCAGCACATAGTGGCTAAATTAGCCACAGGGCTCGGATCATGGTGCAGGAAACTTACACCACATGAACGTGGCTGGATGGGAACAAAGCAGCACATTTGTGTCACTTAAAGGTGAAACTCTGAAGATTAGAATATCGTGAGTACTTAAAGCCTTAATGTGGTCGTGTGGCGTGGATGCTCTCAGCCTGTGGCACTGCTGAGGTGTTATGGAACCAGGATGAATATGATATGCATGATTATAGTTTTCTCTGTTTAAAATCATTGTTTTTATTGATTTCATGTAATATTCTAATTTTCTGATATTTTGATTTTGTTTTTTTTTAACGAGCTATAAGTCATACTCATCAAAGTCACTGCATGTCATGAGTCTATGTCATATATTAGTTTCACATTTTAAGTTGAATTACAGAAATAAATGAACTTTTTCATGACATTCTAATTTCCCGAGGTTCACCTGTATGGTTTACATCAGGAGCAGGAAACATCTGTGGGTTTGGCGCCTAAAAGCTGTCCTGGTAAAACACTGCAGCCGCTTTGGTCACGTGACCAGCTGCAGAAAAACACACTGCGGCGCTTCAAGAAGACACAGGCTCCAGAGAAACAGGCAAGGCTGGATTTATGCAGGGCTTACAGGGGCTCAGCCCAGGGGCCCAGCAGGCTGAAGGGGCCCTGGGTATAAGGAGAAAAGGAGAGAGTTCCCTCTCTCTTTGCAGACTCCCTCACATGTAAGGCTTAATCAGATGACTTTGTAACCGAGTCTAAACCAGGAATAAACAAGGTCCGAGCCATTTTCATTGAGTTGACACTGGGAAAAAATATGTACCTATTGATCTGTTAAAATGCACGAGAACGCACCAAATTGTACCATTAAAATAAAATAAAACCTCTATGGTAGGACCCCAGACCCCCCTTTTAAATGTGTCCCCCCACCAGTCTGGCAGGAGCAAAGGTTCTAGTGCGAGGGCCACAGAGCTCAGATTGTGGTCATTATGTTAAACTGTTTTTTTTCACAAATTTGTCATTTTTAAACTAGTGCTATGTTTAAGAAGTTACTTCTGCATCTTCAAATAAAAAAACAAAGTTCATTCATTTATCTTTTCATTGTAGAGAGAAATCCGACAGACAGACAGACAGTATAGGGAGGCCTGAAAAAACTTTAGCCCCGGGGCCCATTTGACTTAAATCCGGCCCTGCCGACAGGTAGAGCCGGTCGCCTCAGAAGGTCGGGGGTTTGAATCCCAGCTCCTGAAGATGCACACTGTTGTTGTGTCCTTGGGCAAGACACTTCTCCCGCCTCGCCTCCAGTGTCTGCGTTACACAGGTGTGTGAATGAGAGTGAATGGGTGACTGGTTCCTCACTGTAAAGCGCTTTGGGCCTAAAGAAGGTATAAAGCACTTTATAAGTTGAGACCATTTACCATTTCAGCCACAGTTTAGTTTTAGTTTATTTGTTTATTTGAGCAGCAAACACTCGGAGTGGGCCAAAGCAAGAGCTTATAAGCTCCACCCCCAAAATCAAAACAATTAAAATCATCAACAGAAAGAAGCACAATTACAACAACGGTCTAGTTTCATGTACGAAGTCTAGTACAAAGCAAGTAACAAAAGGCAATCATTATTTCTTTCAGATGGTTACCATGGTAACATTGTTAGCATTACCAAAAGTCACTAGTTTTATGATAAAAAGACAGATTAATATACATATTATACTCTGTGAATTACGACCAAATCAACAGTCATTTTTTATTTTTTAATAATCAGATGTTTCTATATTATTGAAATATTGAGAGAAATGTTTTCTGGAAAAGGCTCGTGACCCACTGAACATTGAGATTTTCATCAGGTTTGCAGTGTGAAATCAGCTAATGGGACAAGCTTTAATTCGCTTAAAGGGGGGGTATTATGCTTTTTTCAATCACATAGCACCAGTCTATAGCATACTACAATGATGACGTAACCTTCTGTTGGTCTGTATATGCAGTAAATTAAAATAACTGCCTTGAATAAAATTGCTCTCTCAAAATGGCTGTACTGAACGTCTTGAAATAGGCCTCTGTCTCTTTAAGAAGCTTTCCGACACGCCCCCTTCAGCACACTGCTGTGGCATCTAAACAACACTACTGTGCGGGGAGGGGGCTCTGCTGAGCTGAGGAGCAGTGGTTGGTGGCTTGGCTGGTGACGAAAGGTCCAGAGGCGTCTCCAGGAGGTGGGGGCGTTCCTAGGAGGACTGAGGCATAGCTACACCTAAAATGGCTGCCGTCTAAGTTTTTACTGATTACTCAAAAATATGTGAATGAGCCAAGGCAACACTCCAGGCATGTGTTTAATGAGGGAATGACATAATAACATGATATGAAGCTTGAAAAAATCCATTTTACATAATACCCCCCCCTTTAAAACAAACATTAAATACATATTATCCGTGATCTTGCTACTTCCCAGTTGTCATTTCCATCCTTGATATGGTATTGATTAGTTTACAATTTTGCTTGGTTGCTTCCTTTTTTATTTATGTACAATGAATTATGTAATATGTAAGCCCTGCATAGTGTAGTGCACCCATTCCCAAAGTCCGGGACATCACGGCCCCATTATTGATCAGAAAATCAATCGGGCCCCCCAAAATCATAAGAATTCCATCCAAAGGAATTTGTCATAATTGTACACTAGCTAAAATGACATTAAAAGTAACATCTCGACCAGGGGTGCCCACACTTTTTTGGCTGGGACCCCAAAAATTGACACACATACATCTCGGGACCCCCATTGCATAAAGTTATTGCCTCTTATGCTACTTTAGGCCAGACAAACATCAAGTTAATGTGTATTATACTGTTTATTTTCAATAATAATGGATTTCACTAATTATAGGCTGTTTTACACTCAAACATATGCTAAAAACAGTAGCATTTTTCTTTTTGTTTCATCTTGAAATCATCTGGGGACCCTAGGCCTCGCGACCCCCACTTTGGGAACCACTGATCTAGACTGTAGGTTAAATACTGGTTTAAACTGGTGCGTTTGTCCAGATACAAGTATTTTTCCTTTCAAAATGAACTTTTTTCATTGTACTTATTTTGCGGACAAGCTTTGGGCCCCTCCGTAGTGCCTTTGAGGCCCTCCAGGGGGCCCCGGACCCCACTTTGGGAACCACTGGTGTAGAGCGATGAAAAGCCAGGGTGTAGAGCGGGTCCATTGAAGAGGGCAGTAGCTGGGGCGACGGTGGCGCAGATGGTACAGCGGGTCGTCTCATGATCGGAAGGTCAGGGGTTCAAATCCCGCCTCCTGAAAGTGCACACTGTTGATGTGTCTTTGGGCAAGACACTTCATCCTCCGTGTCTGTGTACACTGGTGTATGAATGAGAGAGTGAATGGGTGAGTGGATCCTTGCTGTAAAGAGCTTTGAGTGCCTAATGAAGGTGGAAAAGTGCTATATAAGTTGAGACCATTTACTATTTAGCTCCTCCTCAACAAACCCCCACCCAGCTGCCCTAACTAGCTGATTTGGTAGATGATGTTCCTGTGCTGTGTAGTGAAACAACAGGGAACGTGAAGTTTTCAGCGACTTGTTTCTGCAAAAAAATGCTGAACAAATATCAGTCTCTTTTCTCCCACACTCACCAGTTTGAGCCCACTCTTAAAACTTCTCCCTCCCCCCCCCCCTCTACTCCCCCCCCCCCACACTCTCCCCCCCTCTCTCCATCCCTCTGTTGTTTGATTGGTAACACGCTCCGGTCTCTCCTCGTCTCTTCCTCGTTCCTCCGTTTCCCGATGGCTGATGGCGCCGCGCTGTGATTGGCCCCCGACGCGCGGCCCCGGGCTGCGATTGGTCGGGCGGGCTCCTCAGACGCTCCCTCAATCAGGTCCGTGCTCTTGAGCGTGATTTGGGGCTCGTCGCGTGTGCAAATGAACACGGATGAGTGATTGGAGAGACGGAGGGAAAAAACTTCACGGCTGGAGTTTCTCTGCGTTTCGCGCTCGCTGATTCTGTGATTGGGGAGAAACACGAGCGCCGAGCGGCTTTCGGACGCTAAACTCGAACAGACGGCCGCCATTTTCCTCCGGCGGCAAAGATTAGTGACTAAACCAGGAGGAAAAGTTTACGAACCGTTTAAGTGGAAAAACTGACGTGTCACCAGTGTCGAGTTTCCTCCTGAACGTACAGTCAGAGTAAAAACAGAACAAACTCTCTTTACCAGGTTTATTCACATTTATCCAGGAAGTGACTCCAACATGTCTGAGTCGCTCCCTGGCCTTTCCCAATACTGACAAGTTTGGTATCCACGTGTAGCACGAAAGGCTGATGCTGTAATCCAAATATGGTCTTTTTTCTTCTTCTTTTTTGTGTGGAAAATTTAAAAAAAAATGAGAAAGTGTTTGATTTATTTTAAATATATTTTCAAACTATGGAACAGTTTGGAAACGTTTTTTAAACATTTAAAAAGTTTAGAAAAATGTGGGATTTTTTTTGTGTGTTTTTTTTTTGCGGGGGAAAAATATGGAACCGTTTTGAAAAGTGTTTTTATGAAGAAAAAAAAATTGAAAAGTTTTGAAAATTTTGAAAAATGTTTTGGAAAAGTTTGGAAAATGTCCTCCATCATGCCTGTGTCGCTTCCTGGTCTTTCCCACGCTCATTCATTCACAAATACTGACATGTTTGGTATCCACGTGTAGCAGGAAAGGCTGTGACCGAGAAGATGCTGTAATCCAAATATGGTCTTTTTTTTTTTTTTAAGAAAATGTTTAAAAATAAAATAAAAATAAAAAAAAATTAGAAAATAATTTGATTTTTTTACATTTATTTTAAAACTATGGAACAGTTTGGGAAAGTTTTTTTTTTTTAAATTGAAAAAGTTTTGGAAAAGTTTTGGAAAAGTTTTGAAATGTCCTCCAACATGTCTGTGTGGCTCCCTGGTCTGTCCCACGCTTATTCATTCACAAATACTGACATGTTTGGTATCCACGTGTAGCAGGAAAGGCTGTAATCCAAATATGGTTGTTTCCTTTGAGGGAGACAGTTTGGAAAAGTTTGAAGTGTTTTATTTTTTTTTTTTGGAAAGGTTCTATAAAATGTGGAACAGCTCGGAGAAGTTTGAAAAAACATAATTGAAAAAGTTAATAAAAGTGTGACTTTTTTTTTTTAAAGTGTGACTTTTTTTGGAAAAGTTTAGACATTTTTTTCTTTTCTTTTTAAAGATGTAAAAAAGTATGGAACGGTTTGGAAACATAAAAAAAAAAATGAAAAGGTTTTCAAAATGTTATTTTTTTTTTAAATGTCTAAATTCTTTTTTAAATCTTTGGAAAGTTTTGGAAAAAATAATTGAAAGTTATAAACATTATGGAACCATTTTTAAAAAAAATTGGAAAAGTTTTGAAAAAGTTAAAATTTTTGAAGATTGACTCATCATGTCTGTGTGGCTCCCTGGTCTTTCCCACGCTTATTCATTCACAAATATTGACATGTTTGGTATCCACGTGTAGCAGGAAAGGCTGTGACCGAGATGACGCTGTAATCCAAATATGGTCATTTCCTTTGTGGGAGACAGCAGCGGCTAAAGACGGGAGGAATATACACAGGGCGCATGTGCAGACAAAGAGACTAACCTTTAGGGCCGTTTTCATTCCACTCTTTAACCTCTTAACCCCCGCCTGAACCGAGCACACTTTCTGCAGTTTTCTGGTATGGTTGAGCCCAGGCCTGTGTGTCCCTCTCTCTCTCTCTGCTTTGAGAATCCGTCCGTGGTTCGTCTCTTGGCCGCGCTCCAGCCTCGGCCTCTGATCGACAGCTCTGTCTCTGAACACCAGAAATAAAAAGGCTGCAAAATAAAAATAAACCTGGCAGAGCGGAGTCTAAACGCGGCGGCGAAGGAGGAGGAGGAGGAGGAGGAAGAGGAGGGGGAGGACGCACCTGTCCCACGCCAAATGTCGAGCTCTGTCAATATCCACAAAAACAAATGAGTCGGCTTCAGGCAAACAAAGACACGAGACATCCTTACATTCAAAGATATGAAACCTCTGCTGTATCACGGCTTAAATATGAAGAACAAATCTGATGCAAGTTTATGAGAGCCGGCTTTTATTCCTCCTGCTTTTTAGGTTCAAAGCTCAATGAATCTGTCAGGAATTAGAAATTGAAAAATCCCTTCCAAAAGTTAGGAGTCTGTTCCAGCTGTGGTTCCCAACCTTTCCTTTTTTGTCTCCCTGAGTGTTTCATTTCTACTCAAAATACCCCTTACATCAAGAGTGTTGGCAATCATGTAGAAAATGAACCACTAAACTCACGGTTATTGGTATTTGTTATGAACTCATTTGAATATTCATTTTGATTTGATTTAACATTGCAAACACGTTAACAAAGACATGTGCTGTTAAAAAGGGAAGGCAATAATATAAGCACTATATGGATTCAGCCTAAAGGTTTTCACTCAGGTTGTGTTTGGTTGAAGAAGTATTTAATAGAATGTAAATAATGTGTGTACTTTTAACCGAAATAAAACAAAGAAGAATAACGGATTATGTAAAATATATTGGTTGACCTCTAGAGTCTTCTGGAGCGACTAAAGTGCAGATGTTCCTAAAGTTTAGTCCCTTTGTCTTTAGCCGCTGCTGTCTCCCACAAAGGAAATGACCATATTAGGATTACAGCGTCATCTCGGTCACAGCCTTTCCTGCTACACGTGGATACCAAACATGTCAGTATTTGTGAATGAATAAGCGTGGGAAAGACCAGGGAGCCACACAGACATGTTGGAGTCACTTCCTGGATAAATCTGTGGTTCAACTGTATCACTTCTGTGCAATCTGCAGCTGAATGAGCTTTACAGCCTGTTTTATTTATTTTATTTACAACAAACTTATGCAGCAGGTGAACAATAGATACAGACGGCATCGCGTCATAGAAGCGGGCGTGGCCTCGCCAAAGGGGAAAACCAATGTCCGCTGGCTGCTCTGCTTTGTGATGACGACACTGGAGGCCGCCATTGCTGTAGTACCTCCATATACCCGCTAGTCCCCCATTGGAATCCATTGCACTTTAGACACGTTAAAAACAACTTTAATGCCGGTGCCTAATTGTTTAGAACTGTCTACAGCTCGATATTCCTCCTGTGATTACGCTGGGTTAGACACAATCAGAGGCACCGGGCTGGTTATCGTAGGAAACATTTTAGAAATCTCGTACTTAATGAGGGTCTGACTGATCCCGCCCTTATGCCCTTATTAGGAACATGCTTCGTCAGAGCTGGGGAGGAGGAGCCTGTAAATCCTCCATGATTTCCCCCTCGAACGTGGTCATTGTGGTAAACGGGGAGGAGTGAGGAATCACGGTCTATTAATAATATGTCTATGGGGAAAACAGAATCTTTTGGGAAACACCATTTTTAACTCTTTTTAGCCGTTTTCTGGCAAAATATAAACTTATTCATCACATACAAATAAAGTCAAGTCTAAATCAGGTCCATATGGATGTTTATTCACAACAGATTGTTCAATAAAAGCAAAAAAACTGCAGTGGTAGCCTGTGCTAGCTAGCGTTAGCATTAGCGCGATTCTCCATTATGTATTTATGGGCTGTTGAATCACTTTGCGCCTCCCCATGTCTTTATAACTTTATTTAGTAGAAAACTATATCCACAATTCAGCATTTGTTAAACCTCTTAACACCTGAACCGAGCGCATTTACTCCAGTTTGGCTTTACCCAAATCTAAAAGCTTCTTGAAAAGAGTCAAAAGAGCCACAAAAGAGATGCAAAAAAAAGTCAATAAAGTGACGACAAAGCGGCAACAACGAGAGGAAAGGGATTTGTTTACATCAGTTTTGTGGGTCTCAGCTTTCAAATGAGGCGTTACACTGGCCCACAGGCTGTAAGATCCAGTCGAGAAGCTTTTAAATTTGGGTAAAGCTGAACTGGAGAAAATGTGCTCGGTTAAGGTGGGGGTTAAGAGGTTAAAGTAGTTTTTGAATAATTGGTAGCGTTCACGTGACATCGCAACATTCTAAAGAGCCCATAGTTTAAAACTGAGGCGGAGCAACTGAAAATTCCATGGCCGTAACCATAGTAACGCTCAAAATGCAGATGTATAGTCTTAAATCATTGCTAATTTCTCTGTAATTCCTGAGGCCAATTCACATGAAACAACAACTGTCACAAAGTTCAGAGTCATATCTTACAGCACATATGAACATATGTCTAATTATTTCCTCACAAAGGAGTCCAAAAGTGGAGACAATATTCAAAAACATGTGCTTGATGTTGGCCAGTAGAAAGGACTTTCAGCCATAAAATTCACATGTCAGGTTTGTGAATCCAATCACTGTCACATGATGATCAGAGAAAACATTTGGACATTTTCTTTTTGGAAATTTATTTCAAAAACGGTTTCTCTCCCATAGAGTTGTATTGGCACCTGCTCCAACTGAAATAGAATTCTATAACGTGAACGCAACCTATTGGAGAAAGTTTATTGTTTCCCCTTTAACTCTTTTCAAACGTGACCATATATGGGCGATTCCAGAGATCTGTATCTATGTGCTGGTTCCCCAGCGACTCGACAGCGCCCCCTCTCTGACTGACTCGTATCGACTCAGTTTTCTAAATGAGGATTAGCCCGCGTGACCCTGTTTTAGGAGCCGCTCCTGACTCGGTAATTACAGCAACAGCCGTATCCGTGGCCCGCCGCTAAATGTCACATGTTCCTAATGTTTCAGCGCCGCGGAAACGAGACGATGAAGTCAGCGGAGTCTGGCAGGAGGTCAGGAGCGTCAGGAGCGTCAGGAGCGAGAGAGAAGGTGATCGGGAAACAGGTAAAACCTTCTGGAAGTGAGAAGATTAAAGAAGATCAGCAGCAGGACGAGGGCGCTGCAGGAGAACAGGGAAACACTTACATGTAGAGAAATTAATTTGGAAACGTCTGCTGTAGACTGACATATGAGAGACATAAATGTATATCTGTGTGTATTTGAGCTTGGAGAGACCCAGTGGCTGTATGTGTGGTCAGCATGGCGCCTTTACTTTGGATCACAGTGGTCTTTAGGACGCTCCAGGATCAACTGTTTGGAAGGTTTTCTCTGCTGTCGGAGCCTCTCACCAGAAATCCTACAAAACAGTTGATCCTGGAGCGTCTGAGAGACCACTGTGATGGAGAGTAAAGGCGCCATGCGGACCACTTATACAGTCACTGGTGCTGTGTCCGAATGTCCACACTATTCCCTATATAGTGACTATATAGTGGTCACGCCATTTTGTAGGGGCGTCCGAATGTCCAGAGAGAAAAAAGTAGTGCACTCAAAATTTCCCACAATGCATTCTGAAAAGTAGTGAGCAGCAGTGTTCACTAAACAGGTCAATATAGCCCACAATGCATTGCGAGAGTCGGAGAAGAACGGCCGACAGCAACAGGTCTTTGAACTAAACAACACGACTGAATGAAATCATCTGTTTCAGTCGTGTGCTGTGTATTTATCATGAATAAACGACTTAACTATAAACGGTTACGGTGAAAAATGCTAACGTTAGCTGCTAACCTTTAGCTCGAGCTGTTAAATGACCGACGGCTTCCTCTCGAATAATCCAAGCCATTTATGTAAAATTCATGTTAAATAAAACGTATCTGACTCGTATTTATCCATAAATATTCCCTTGTCTCATGAGTTTGGTCTTTATCGCACAAATACATTATTCCCAGAGTTTAGTGACTTTTAGCAGATGTAGTCACTCATTCTGCTGGAGCTTCAGACACCGAGCTCTGACCTACTTTCTGCACGTCTTTGAGCTAACGCTGGAGTGATTTTTTTTTTTTATGATAGTTTTAATTTTAATTTAAATGTCAAATAAAACGCCTGTAAAAGTGACAAAACTGTCGTTCTGTTTCATAAAATAAACGTTTGTAACAATAAATAAAAATAAATAAAAAATCGCTCGGAGAAAGTAGTGGCTTCTGTCCGAATCGCCAACAGAATCAATGGACTATAGAGTCTAGTATATAGTGCGGTCCTATATAGGGAATGAGGGGTCAGGGACTAGGGTGGACATTCGGACACAGCCTGGGTCTACAAGCTCAAACACACACAGATATCAGCTTTATTTTATTATTTTAACATAAAAATTTCCGTAATGCACCTTTAAGTTCAGATCCTGACTAAACTTTTGAACCTTGTCATAATCTCTGGAGCCTGCGAGTGAGAGAGGAGAGAGGCAAAGGTGCAGAGGCTGTTAAATCCAATTAATTTAATTATACTAATATTATCAGTGTCATTTTGAGCATGAGTTTAATTTTAATATGCTGCCCCTCCTCCCTGTCTTTCTTTTGTGTTGGGCGGCATTAAAACATTCTGCTTATGGCACCGAAATGGCTTCCAGCAATTTTATGCAGAAAATAATTATAAATAGTGACGAGATTAAATGTGTGGATTTACTTTGGGACATATTACTTTGGGACTATTAAAAAATCATATTCCTTCATGTTTTTTCTTGTTTATTTTTTAATCCCTACCCCCATTGGGCCTAATTTCCTAGTTATCCAGAGTGTTGTTGATGTCTGGAGATATTTTTTTTCTTAAATTCATGCAGTTCTTATATTTGAAGAGTCTAGTGGCGCTAGGCTAGGGCAAGGCTAAAGCATTTCTATGGTATCAGTTAGCCTGCATTAAAAACAGTGTGACCCACTCCACAGTGCACCTGAGGTAAATCACTTATAACACCAGACTAACCATATAAATGTCTGTGTTAATAGAATAATTTAAAATAACTTATATTTGAGCAGCATCAGCTTCGTGGCTGTAAGCTAACGCAGCGGCGGAGTGATCTGCGAGAAAATAGTCCCTCAAAATGCGGTAATTCATGTGATACAAGGTCAGTTATAATTCAAACATTATTCTATTAACACAGACATTTATATGGTTAGTCTGGTGTTATAAGTGATTTACCTCAGGTGCACTGTGGAGTGGGTCACACTGTTTTTAATGCAGGCTAACTGATACCATAGAAATGCTTTAGCCTTGCCCTAGCCTAGCGCCACTAGACTCTTCAAATATAAGAACTGCATGAATTTAAGAAAAAAATATCAATAACATCAACAACACTCTGGATAACTAGGAAATGAGGCCCAATGTCAAAAATCCTGAAATAGCTCTTTAAGGTTAAGCTGTACTTTTTATATAAACTCCATGTTGTAAAAGTTCATATTTTCACAAAGGAAATGACCATATTTGGATTGCAGAGTTCCTGTTCCTTTGGCAGACACTTTAAATGATCCACATGTTTTCTTGTTTTAGTCACACATTTAGCCCAGTATAAGAGCGCGGTGGAGGCGGGACTTTCCTCTGTTTCCAGGTGAAAACGTCACATCAACACGGACTCTGGGCCTCACATCTGATCTGCGTTTCCACATGAGCAGGTTTCCCGGAGTGGAAGGAGGCGCTGACCTGAGCCGCCAAACTCGCCACTTCTTGTTGACGAGGAAAGATAAAAGCGCTTGAACTCTTGGCCCCGAGTTCATGAACGGCCTCTTTTCTTTTCCGCCGAACGGGCCTGGAAAAGTCGGGCCCGATCATCCGCTCTCCCAAACCTGTCCAAACACGGGCTCAGGGGCCGGCCAATCGCGGTGCGGCGTCCGGGAGGTCATGTGACGGAGCGGGGCCAGGGGCATGTGACCCCTAATCCGGAGCGGGCCGTGGGAGGTCTCAGTGTGGACGCTTTTTAACAAAAACTCTCTCCATATCGGGCGAACTCTGTTAGAAATATTCTGATATATTTCTATGATTGAATCCTTTATAATAATACATGTTTAACTATAGAATATTTGAGAGAGAAAAATCAATTACTTAAAATATTGGCTAATGGTCAACATCCTTCATATCGGTATCAGAGCCCCAACCCTTTACTGGGCAAGTGACTATTTCCACATGGCCTCCCTGCTGCACATCAGTATGAGGTAAAGAAGCATGTGGTCCTCACTCAGCCAATCAGATCCCACCTCTGTGGCATTTGACCAATCAGCAGAGACCGGTCACACTCTCAGCTTCCTGTTTTCTCTGAAGTCTGAAAAAGACCCAAGTCTGGCTAAACTCGTGCTACATTTCTTTACATAACTGTAAAACTAACCCTGGTAAGTTGGAGAAACTCATTTTATCGGTGAATAATTGTGCTCAGTGATGATATATGTGGGACGTCGTGAAATAAGTGAAATTAAAGCATGAGAAAGACAGGCACCATATTTGATCCTAAAGTTCATTAGTTTCTTCATATTTGGACATTTGCCCGCTGCACCTGTTTTCACACTTACACCAATAAACCCTAGGACTATGTTTTTATGTTGGTTATTTTTAGTAAACAATATTAGAGGTGACTGACCCCGCCCACTGCTGTAAAGCACAATCCCATGACAAAAGCTCTGGCCTATGAGAGGTGTGATCATTCAAACATCAATATCACAAAACACACTTGCTCCATCCGAAACCAGTAAATCAGTAAGAGGTCTTACGCCAAACCGGATGTGCGTCAGCGTCCGCCATGATAAGAAGCGTCCGAATTGGTCTGCCAGTTAGGAAGGAGTTAGGGACAGTGGCCTGTTTGCTAACTATCATAGCCACTTTAGCATAGGGATCTCTGATGCTAACTATCATAGCCACTTTAGCATAGGGACCTCTGACGCTAACTATCATAGCTACTTTAGCATAGTGACCTCTGATGCTAACTATCATAGCCACTTTAGCATAGGGACCTCTGATGCTAACTCACTGGCGATTAGGAGCCAGTGAGTTAGGTGCCATCCCATAAGCCACTGCGCCAATCTCCCCACCCCCTCGCCCCCACCCTCGAGTGACCACTGTTGATTGACAGGTGCAGATTTAATAATAAAAAATATATAAGAGATTCTGCACAAGCCAAACTTTATAAAAGTGACTTCATACATGTTGTCGTCCCCACAGCTCAGTCACATGGTTTTAAAGAGCCTCCTCAGTAAATGGACTAAATGAAGCAGTTTGTGCTTTTGCTTCATTTAGTAGAAACTTAAGCCACATGGCTAATTTGCATACTGTAGCTTTATGAAACAGCTGTTGAGATAAAATAGAGGGAAATGTGGATCATTTAGATGTTTCTTTTTTTCGCCTTAAATGTCTTTATTTGGACACTATGTTGTTGTTGGACAATATACAGTAGGTGGCGGTATGCGCTTTTGTTTGGCCTGCACTGAACTTTAAAGAAGAAGAAGAACAGCTGTTGGTGATGTCACTTCCCCTTCCCCTGGGTAAGGACGGTGGAATTGGGCAAATGCTGCTGAAGCTCTAGTTCACTAACTGCATAGAGATCTAACAGCTGAGCCCATGAAAGGTTCAGGATTAGTTGCTAGTGTTAGTACTTAGAGGCTACAATTTAAGGGTTTCAGATGCAGCAATCGTCTCCTGAATACCAGCCGAGACCTGAAAGTACTTTGTGTATATTTTATAAATAAACCTTTGTATTTTTACCCCTTAAAGGGCAATGAACTAAATATGGTAACTCTGCTCACACTGATTTTCTGCATGATAATGAAACATTTTGAGAAATGTTACAAGAACAGAAATAAACTTCAATAACACTCTCTTAAGTTGAAATTATTCATTTCAAAGTATTTCAGTGAGTGGCCTGTAAAGGGTTAATGATCACCTGAGAGCGTTAGGCCTGTAAAGGGTTAATGATCACCTGACAGCAGACCTGGGCAAACCTCTGCTCGAGGAGCTCAACATGGCTCTGCTTCTGTCAAACGGAGTACCAGGCTAAACGAGGCTAAACTCGTATCGTGGACCGAACAAGGACCTCGTGCATCGTGTTTTAAAGTCTGTGTGGAGGGTTTTCTCTATCGCTGAGGCAGGACTCCTGACGGGACAGGCCGGTGGGGGAGACACAGCAGCCGTTGCAGATGTGTTTCTAAAGCGGATGAATAATATCAAACTGTACATCACCATTAATGTATTTATTTCTCGCTGCCTTTGAGCTGCCAGTGTAATTCTGTGTGTGTGTGATCGTCCAGGGTGTTGATGATGCATTATGTGTAGAGCTTGTGTTGAATGTTGCCGTAGGTTGTGTGTGAGATCAAACTAATGAATTGTTGTACCATTGTAAAGGCTAATGATTGTTGTTGTTATTGTGTATTGTTTGCTGTTGGTGATCTGCATTTTGTCCAGAGACTACGGCTGAAACGAGCTTTAGAGCTGAAACTGGTCCATTTACAGAGATTGTCCCTGTTCAAATAAACTAATACAATAAAAGTACTGATTAAGTGCGTCGCTTCCTTCGCATGTGAAGACAAGTGCAGAGGTGCTTCCTGTGCGACGGTAGAAGTTAAGCAGAATAAGAGCGGCTGAAGTTGAATAAATAACGATGCACACACGAGTGCACTTGTGTCAGTGTCATTTACCGCTGAGTTTGTAACATGTTTTTATTAAGTCTGGATCAGCCTCTGTCCGCACAGCTGTAGCAGCGAGAGGCGTTTGTTTACGGATCACTGAAGTCTTAGTGAAGATCTTATTCCTCCTCTTGTTTATCTCTGCAGTAGACCTGTGTTGGGCCTGCTTTACATGCCTCGGCTTCATATGGCTAAATATTTACGGAAAATGATCGTCCTACTAAATAACAGTATCAGCCATTCAAAATAAACATAGTGCAGGGTCTCCAACCTTTTTGACACGGTGAGCTCCTTTTATACGAGCTGCTTCTACTTCTATAAGACTTGGAGAATGAGTCGCCAATATGGTATTTAAAAGAAAATGACTTGAGTTTAGTAACTTATACTTTACGATATTGACCCAACTGTTCACAGATTGTGTTCAGCATGTTCAGAACAAAAAGAAAATGCATCTCAAATGTGAGTTATCAGGCGTGTGGAGATGTAGGAAGTTACTGGTTGGAGATCCGTGAATGCGTGTCATGGACAACTGGAGAAAGTCAGAGTTGTTGTTGGTGCAGCTCTGACTCAGTACAGGCGTCTTGCTCTAGAGACGGCGGCGGCTAAACCTCGCAGGACTCCATACGACTCTTTCAGATCTCCTTCGTCTCCGACAGGTCTCAGGGACGTCACAGAGAAACGTCTCACAGGCTGAGGACAACAAATAGTGGAGAGACAAGAGGCAGTGAGACAGGCCTTTAAAGACGGGAGAAATATACACAGACAAAGAACAACATCTGCACTTTAGTCGCTCCATAAGACTCCGCACTTTACAGACTCCGCACTTTACAGCAGGGGTAACGCTCTGGCCCTCAAGATGATTTTAAGAAATAACTTTACACCAATCAGAGATCAAAGGCCTGTTCATCTCAGACCTGAACCAAGCACTTTTTCTCCAGTTTGGCTTCACCCAAATCTAAAAGCTTGGAAAAAAAAGTGTCAATATAGCAACGAAACGTGGAGGAAAACGCAACAAATATGTGACAAAAGAGCGACAGAAACGTAACAAAGACGTTAGCATCAGTTTTGTAGGTCTTATCCTTCAAAGGCGTCACTCTGCCCTACAGTCTGTAAACTCCGGAAGCTTTTAGATTTGGGTAAAGCCAAACTGGAGCTAATACGCTCGGTTAAGGCGAGGGTATAGGTTTACACTTCTTAGCAGAACAGCCTCTTAAGTCACATATGACGAACAACTGGCCTGTGTTGAAAGTGATGCTTTACTTCAGGGGGTTCTCTGAGCTAACTTACCCCTGCTTTACTTCACTCAGCTACATCTGGAAGATTTTGTCACAGGGATTTTTAAATGACTGATTCCAGACAGATTTATTTCAAGAGCTAATAGGATCCTAATCACTCTTTGTCACAAACTGAAACCGTCAATTTAAACCCTTTTCTGTCTTTTATGTAGATTTCGTCGCTGAACATATTAATTGGAAAAGTTCTGCGCGTTAGTAAAAATAAACACAGCTCAAACCTCCGTCAGGTTAATTTATCTCTGGTGAAAAGGTCAGGTTTGTCGCTGTCGGTCAAACGCCGCCGACTCGAGATTTATTTTTCATCATAATTCGTTCGGATAATATCTTTCCCCGTCGACTTAAAAAAACATATTTTCTCAAACCAATTCCATTTTCCCGGGAGGTAAATTTGCCTCAGACGTGACTGAATGAAAATAAGGTCTTATTTTTAAATTGGAGGTAACCATGGCAACGCGGAGGAAGCCTCATCCGGAGTAATGGGCTCTGAGCGCGCAATCACGCTTTTTACATTATTCCTCATTTCGAGGGGAAAAAGTCTCGGATCGGAGGGTCATTAAAACGTCTCCAAATATCACAAAAGTTCAGCGAGAACGCGTTTAAAGTCCTGCGTCCGAGTGGCAGGTCCTCGAGGAGAGTGACCGCCGAGAGAGAGCTGAGGATCGGTCAGTTACAGGCCCTAAAACCATCAACATGATCCAGACCTTCAGGGCAGACGATATGCTGGGGTATGGATGTCATGTCACTTAATTATGTAAATCTAATCATTTACAATTCATCTGGCAACAAAGAGAAAGAGGGACATCATCTGCACACGCGGGACAAAAGAGGGACAGGTGTTCACTCTGATGATGGTGATGATGATGAAGCCCAATACACTAACATTAAAGGAACAGGCCTCCTCTCCTCTATGGGGTGAAGTTTGAAGCGACCAAGCTCTTCCACGTTTCCCCAATTTAAATAGAGTTACACGATCCAAGTCTACTCACACAAATTAAACATGTGGATTTTCTAAGCGGATAAAAAATGGAACTATATTGTGAGGCGTAATAATATCTTAGAAGCACTTCGACTTTACTGCACGGACGTCGAAGTGCTCCTAAGATGTTATTAAGCCTTACAAAAAACCATCATGCTGAAGATACTGTACGTTTAACTGGACGTTCAACACAACACCCGACTTTGAGTGGAGTTTATGGATAAGAGTGCAGTTTATGTTGTCAACCAACATCCACCATCCATCCATCCATCCATCCATCCATCCATATCCATCCATCCACCATCCATCCATCCACCATCCATCCATCCATTAATCCATCCTTCCATCCACCATCCATCCATCCACCATCCATCCACATCCATCCATCCATCCTTCCACCATCCATTAATCCATCCATCCTTCCATCCATCCATCCAACCATCCAACCTTCCATCCTTCCATCCATTAATCCTTCCATCCATCCATCCTTCCATCCATCCATCCTTCCATCCATCCATTAATCCATCCATCCATCCATCCACCATCCATCCTTCCATCCATCCATTAATCCATCCATCCATCCATCCACCATCCATCCATCCATCCATCCATTAATCCTTCCATCCATCCATCCTTCCATCCATCCATTAATCCATCCATCCATCCATCCACCATCCATTAATCCATCCATCCATCCATCCATCCACCATCCATTAATCCATCCATCCAATAATCCTTCCATCCATCCATCCTTCCATCCATCCATTAATCCATCCATCCATCCATTAATCCTTCCATCCATCCATCCTTCCATCCATCCATTAATCCATCCATCCATCCATTAATCCTTCCATCCATCCATCCTTCCATCCATCCATTAATCCATCCATCCATCCATCCACCATCCATTAATCCATCCATCCAATAATCCTTCCATCCATCCATCCTTCCATCCATCCTTCCATCCATCCATCCTTCCATCCATCCATTAATCCATCCATCCATCCATCCACCATCCATTAATCCATCCATCCAATAATCCTTCCATCCATCCATCCTTCCATCCATCCTTCCATCCATCCTTCCATCCATCCATTAATCCATCCATCCATCCATCCACCATCCATCCATCCTTCCATCCATCCATTCCATCCATCCATTCCATCCATCCATTAATCCATCCATCCATCTCATCCATCCTTCCATCCATCCATTAATCCTTCCATCCATCCATCCTTCCATCCATCCATTAATCCATCCATCCATCCTTCCATCCATCCATCCATCCATCCATCCATCCATCCACCATCCATCCATCCATCCATCCATCCACCATCCATCCATCCATCCTTCCATCCTTCCATCCATTAATCCTTCCATCCATTAATCCTTCCATCCATCCATTAATCCATTAATCCTTCCATCCATCCATCCAACCATCCATCCACCATCCATCCATCCTTCCATCCTTCCATCCATTAATCCTTCCATCCATCCATTAATCCATCCATCCACCATCCATCCATCCATCCTTCCATCCTTCCATCCATTAATCCTTCCATCCATTAATCCTTCCATCCATCCATTAATCCATTAATCCTTCCATCCATCCATCCAACCATCCATCCACCATCCATCCATCCTTCCATCCTTCCATCCTTCCATCCATTATCCTTCCATCCTTCCATCCTTCCATCCATCGATTAATCCATCCATCCATCCATCAATTAATCCATCCATCCATCCATTTTCTTCCACTTGTCCGTTGCCGGGTCGTGGGGGCAGCTGTTGGAGCTGCACCAGCCCCTATGGCTCCTCCTGCAGGTGGTGGGTCCACAGAAGGACGGCCTCATGGTTCTAACCGGGCCTGTTGGTCTCTCATAAGGGGCTTCTGAACCGCTCTTTGTCTGACCCGTCACCTAGGACCTGTTTGCCCTGGGAGACCCTACCAGGGGCACCAAGCCCCCGACAACAGAGCTCCAGGAGCATTCAACAATGTCAGGAAAAAAGTGTGCGGGTCGACCCACGCCTGACCCAGGGCTGAAGGAAGTCCCTCTGCAGACGGAGCTGAAGTCATTGAACAGCCAGCGGCAGGGCATCTGACACAGAAGAACACCCTGTCTGGTTTTCTGCCCTGCCCCCTCCACGCCCTGTCAGGTGCCCAAAGGTTTGGGAAGGTGCTCAGCGCTGATGCCGGGATGGATGATGTGTGTGTAGCTGATCACCGCCGAGTGCAGTGAGTGTAAACTGTCCCATAAAGCGCTTTGAATCAGAATAATATTTTTCAGCTTAAAATCACATAAAATACTGAACAGTGACTCACACTTTTATTTTTTCCTAATTTAGAAAAATGTGAAAATAATATTTTTCCCATTTTATTTCAATTTATTTGATTTTTTTCTTATTTCTATCTACATTATTCCTAATTATTTTTGCCATTTTTTTCTAATATTTCCCTGCTTTCTCCCATTTTCTCCCCAACTTAGTCCACATTTTTGCCTGACATATTTATTTTATTGTTTTCCCTATTTTTTCCCCATTTTTCCCATTCCCCCAACATTTGTTCTCGTTTTTCCCCCCTAATCTTTTCTCATTTTCATTACTAACATTGACCCTACCTTTCCCCATTTCTCCCCAATGTATTCTCCATTTTTCCAATTTTTTTCCACCTTTTTTTTATTTACAATTTTTTTCCAACAATTGTCTCCCATTTCCCCCCAGATTATTCCACATTTTTCCAGCATTTGTTGACATTGGAGATGAACTCGATCTTCCACACTAGTGTTCTGTTTAGATCGTAAACCAAGTATGGTTAAAGCCCTGGTATCGAACATAACGTCCCGGTGCTCAGCCCTCGTCATGTGTTCCTTCCGTCTTTAACTCCAGATCTTTGTTTATTATTTCAAACCCGTAGGTCTGCTCGTTCCCGCGCGCTCCCGTCTCCTCTCGCTCGTCCTCCGGGTTTTAATTGTCGGATCGCGCGCTGTTTGTTTGTGTGCGCTGCCTCTCGCTCGCTCCGCTTCACCACAACCACAAAAAAACTCGGGAAAATAAAGGAAAATAAACGGCGCCGAGGCTGCAGAGGCTCCGGAGGGGCCCGGCGGGAGAGGGAGGGCCCCGGGAGCAGAGACAGGGCCGCAGTGACACCTACAGGCGGCTCTGGGAACTGCATCTCAGCAGAACATCAGACGGAGACATGTTTCTGTGGCACAAATGAGACGAAAACGAAATAAAAAGTCACACATGAGGCTAAAACTGTGACTAAAATCTGCTTTAAACTAAATCAAATGAAAAAGAAAGGATAAAAACATGTCATATCACTTAAATTAGATTCAAGCTAAAAATGAACACTGATCATAAACAAAGGCCAGATGTGTAATCTCCACTTTAGTCGCTCCTACAGACTTGACACACTTCACATCACGATCCTAAATCTAATACAAATACACAAACTGTATATGTATATGTTTTTATATTGTTTTGTATTCCTGCTCTGTGTCACTTGTGTGACCTGCCTCGGGACTTCATAGTTTTGCCATAATCTGGCACATTTACAATTTGTATATGATTGTGCATGCATGTGTGTTGTCTCGATCAAATAAATAAATAAATAAATAAAGCATGTGACGTCAGAACAGCAGAGGAAAACTGAGTGGCCGTGTCTGTTATGTTATTCATTCAACGCATTTATTTATTTTTATTGGTTTATTTGGTTGGGACAGTGCATTTCATTTTTTATATTCATCCATTTTCTTTCACTTGTCCGTTGCCGGCACCAGCCCCTATGGCTCCTCCTGCAGGTGATGGGTCCACAGAAGGACGTCCTCATGGTTCTAACCGGGCCTGTTTGTCTCTCATAAGGGGCATTCACATATATATATATATATTGATATATATATATATATATATATATATATATATATATATATATATATATATATATATATATATATATATATATCTGTAACACTTTTTTTACATTAGCCTTGATACATTGTACTAAATTTGGCAAGTACAATGTAATGGGCTTTAACAATGTGTAATAACTTATACCTAAGGGTTAGATACACAATGGAATAATGCGTCTTAGTACTGTGTATATTATATACATTATGTACATAATGTGTACATTATGTATCTTTGCAGGTACATAATGTAATAAGACTTAAGACCCAAACCCTAATCTTAAATCTAACATTGTGTACCTGCAAAGTACTAATACACATTATTACACTGTGTGCTTCATTGACACAGGTTATTGCAGATTGTTACAAAGCAGATTACATTGGACTAAATATCGTTAGGTACAATGTATGAAGGTGTAAAATAAAGTGTGACCCAAAGCTCTGTCTGATTATAAGATCTTACATTGGCTCCACCACCTCTAACGAGACACATTAAAGACAGAAGAACTGCCTGGACTACAGGACCATAAGGCTGTGAGGGAAATGTGGGGCCCAGGCCCCGGATTTAAACTTGTCAGAGTAATTGCTCAGTCGAAATGCACCTTAGGGCCACGTGCACCACAGCACTTTAAAAAAGACAAAACTAGAACTTCACACGTACAATAGGCCTGTGTGAATAATGTGTGTGCGTGAATGAATGATGTGGTCAGAGGGAGCGCTGGTGCAGATGTGTGCAGATGTGCAGTTCTGTCAGTCTCCCCCAGGGGAAACTGAAGCTACATATGGACCTCACCACCACCGAGTCTGATGTGAAACTGTCTCATGTAAAGCGCTTTGTGACCGAGTCTGTGAAAGGCACTTTACAAATAAAGATAAACTTCCTTTCCTTTCATGAACTATAACATTCATTTATTTAGATTTTAATTTATGTGTTGCAATTAATTAATTCACTAAATATAATTATAGACTAAATCAAAAATAAGGTGATTCTGTGATCTGGATGCATGAACTGACTTCCCCTGGTAAAGCGCCTTCGCTCTCTGTGTCTGCCTAACCCTCTGTGTCCTCCCTGTCCTCCCTGTCCTCCCTGTCCTCTGTCCTCTGTCCTCTGTCCTCTGTGTCCTCTGTCCTCTGTCCTCTGTCCTCTGAGTCGTCTGTCCTCTGTCTAGTCTCTTGTCTAGTCTCTTGTCTCTGTAGTTTCCTGTGATCCTAATGTTCCTCTTATAGTTTATATGTGAGTGTATCTTGTTCCTGCTCGTCCTGTTTCCTGAATTGTTCTGTGACTTTGATGTGTCTTATTGTTAAATGTTCAATGTGAAGTTTTACATCAGCCTGGATGGAAATGAGCCTATGGTTAAAATCTGACATATTTACATAATATGTACTGCCCCTATTTATATAAATAACTATCTTTTCCACAATCACCCTGATTTCTTTGTTTTTGTTACACGTTTTTTTTGATCCAGGAACAGAAACTTGAGTTGTTCTTTATATTCCCACACACACATTTGTCACTAAATGTTTTTGAGTATTCTCTAAATGAGTGAAAGGGAAAAGACAAGTTTACACAAAGACGACACACGTTTGATTTTGAAATAAATTTATTGAACACAACGCAGGAATGTTTCAAGTTTGAGCGACACAGAAGCACTTCAGGCGGCGACAAACCCGATATTTACAATCCTGAAAGAGTCGGGACGTGAATCTCTTAAAGCGTCTCATTATTAAGGTGTTTTTCTTACAGAGTTTATTAAGAGTTTATTGTTTTTACAAAAGAGCAGAGACACTTAACCCGCAGTAACACTGTGCACCAGCAGGAGGAGTCACGAGCAACAGCTGTCATTAAAGCTCGGGTTCAAACGGCGTCTGCAAAACGTTATATACCCATCGTTTTCATGGTTTACGGGTCACACACGGACACCGAGAGTTAAAGGGATTACAACACGAATGGAAAAATGGGATTAAATTAGAAGTTTGAAAACCACGACTCCAGAGACAGAACCACCGGAGGGAAAGAGTCTCAGGTAAAGAAAATGACTCCATTTAAAGATTTGTTGCTGACTTAGATTTGTTGAGTCAATGAGTGCGTTTACATGCACTCGAGTATTCCAGTTATTATCCTTTGCCCCGATTATGGATGTTTTGGGGATGTTTATCTGTCACAGAGAAATCCCCTGTTTATGACCAAATGAAGGATTTGGCTTCTCGTATTGAGGCGCCATCTGGAGTATTTAAAGGGGGGTATTATGTAACATGGACTTTTTCAAGCTTTATATCATGTTATGTCATTCCCTCATTAAACACATGCCTGGAGTGTTGCCTTGGCTCATTCACATATTTTTGAGTAATCAGTAAAAACTTAGACGGCAGCCATTTTAGGTGTAGCTATGCCTCAGTCCTCCTAGGAACGCCCCCACCTCCTGGAGACGCCTCTGGACCTTTCGTCACCAGCCAAGCCACCAACCACTGCTCCTCAGCTCAGCAGAGCCCCCTCCCCGCACAGTAGTGTTGTTTAGATGCCACAGCAGTGTGCTGAAGGGGGCGTGTCGGAAAGCTTCTTAAAGAGACAGAGGCCTATTTCAAGACGTTCAGTACAGCCATTTTGAGAGAGCAATTTTATTCAAGGCAGTTATTTTAATTTACTGCATATACAGACCAACAGAAGGTTACGTCATCATTGTAGTATGCTATAGACTGGTGCTATGTGATTGAAAAAAGCATAATACACCCTCTTTAAAGGATCTGCGACAGTTTGACATAAATCCACATCATGACGCTTCTTTCCATCTATAATATTCACTTTCGACCTGGATGCCTGGAGACTAGTTGGAGACTCGAGTTGGTCGCTGGTCACGGACTTGTCTCTGAGGCGTCCCCTCGAGACAAGGCGAGTCTCAAGGTAGTCTTAGTGAAAGCGAACAGGTTCAATTTCAGCGGACACCACCCAGAGGTCTACGCGGTCTCAAGCAGCTGTGTCGTGAATACTGTTTGTTGTGCTAAACCTGTGAGACGTTTCTATGATGTCCCTGCAATGTCTCCAAGACCTGTCAGATACCAAGGGGATCGTATGGAGTCTCCTTGAGATCTCCGGTTGCGGACAACAAAGAGTGTTCGCGCTACAACTGCTTGAGCGCGCGTAGACCTCTCGGAGAGCACGCGTAGACCTCTCGAGGAGCACGCGTAGACTCGGCTAAAATAGAATCTGACTACCTGGAGACTCACCTTATCTCCAGGGGACGTCTGTGAGACTTGTCTGTGAGACATGTCCGTGACCAGCGGCAACAAGAGTCTCCAGCTAGTCTCCAGGCTGGTGAGATAACTGTCCGGCCCTTCACTTGCTGGTTACTGTTACTATATTTTCGGGAAACTGGGGAATACTCGAGCGCAGCTTTATTCCACTGAAAAACACAGAAATGAACTTGAGTGACCCGTTATACTTTGGAAAAAACACATTCTTTTTTTATGTGCGATTACAGACTCGATCTTTACATGATTTGGCAGAAAATGGAAAAACAGTGGATGTGGAATGATCACAAACACAAGTACATTGATTCTCATGGTCGATATAAAAGCAGATAAATACTTTAGATTTCCTCTTAAACAGAAACGTCTTGGTTTGGGTAAAGCGAGGGGAACGTGTGTCACAGCGTGTTTCCTCACGGTTTTTTCTCTTCTTCAGACTCATTTATATTTTTTGACACGAGACACAGCCCTTAGTCAGAAACATGGCTAAACTGTTTCCCCGACTCTACAGCGCTCAGAGATACAGCCTCCCCATGACACCGTCGTCTTTTTCAAAATGTTCATCAAGACTGGAGCTAAATAGAGATGCAAGCTGCACTTCATTTACCATTTGGAACGGACAGTATTAAAACAGTCAGTCAAATTAAAGATGTAAATGAGAGAAGGCTGCGCGAGTCAAAGATGCACCGATGACTCTTGTTCAGATCCACTTCAGTTTGTGCTACTTGTTTTGCACATGAGCAAACGCCTGTGTGTCCTCCACAACAACTCCACGCTGTTGACGTTGAGCCATCGGGCGCGGGGTTTGCCTCGTGGTCGTCTCCAGCCCTCGGGTTAAACTGGATGGCTGCGTCTGAAACCATCACATTATAGCCTCTATGTCCTAACCCTCCTGATCCTTAACCTTTCATGGGGTCAGCTGTTAGATCTCTATGCAGTTAGTGAACTAGAGCTTCAGCAGCATTTGCCCAATTCCACCGTCCTTACCCAGGGGAAGAGGAAGTGACATCACCAACAGCTGTTCTTCTTCTTCTTTAAGGTTCAGTGCAGGCCAAACAAAAGTGCATACCGCCCCCTACTGTATATTGTCCAACAACAACATAGTGTCCAAATAAAGACATTTAAGGCGAAAAATAAAATAAAATAAATAAATATAAATGTTATTTCCCGTTATTATCTCAACAGCGGTTTCATAAAGCTACAGTAACAGCTGCAAATTGTGGCTTAAGTTTCTACTAAATGAAGCAAAAGCACAAACTGCTTCATTTAGGCCATTTACTGAGGAGGCTCTTTAAAACCATGTGACTGAGCTGTGGGGACGACAACATGTGTTTTGTCACTTTTATAAAGTTTGGCTTGTGCAGAATCTTATTTTTTTGTTTTAATTAAATGTGCACCTGTCAATCAACAGTGGTTGCGCATGAATCACTCGAGGGTGGGGGCGAGGGGGTGGGGAGATTGGTGCAGTGGCTTATGGGATGGCACATAGCTCCTAATCGCTAGTGAGTTAGCATCAGAGGTCCCTATGCTAAAGTGGCTATGATAGTTAGCATCAGAGGTCCCTATGCTAAAGTGGCTATGATAGTTAGCATCAGAGGTCCCTATGCTAAAGTGGCTATGATAGTTAGCATCAGAGGTCCCTATGCTAAAGTGGCTATTATAGTTAGCATACAGGCCACTTTCCCTAACTCCTTCCTAACCGACAGCCCAATTCGGACGCTTCTTATCATGGCGGACGCTGACGCACATCGTCATTGGCGTTAGACCTCTTACTAATTTACTGGTTTTGGAAGTACCCTGGATGTTTTCTTCTGCATTTTCCCTCGCTGCACCTGTCAGTCACTCCTGTCAGTCAACTATAAGAAGCTGAAGCCTCTACTGTCAGGGGTCAGACCACTGGGTCTCGGACCAACTGTTGCAGCAGCTTAATTTAGTTTATTTTGTGTACTTATGCAATTAACATTATTGTGTCACCTTTTTTGCACCTCTCCTTTGTAAAATAAACTCAAGATTACTTTTTGTTTTAACCAAACCTCTCCACGCCTGTCGTTTACCGCGCCTGAGAACATCTTTTTAGTTACTGTGCCAGCACCTGGACTCTCGCAGAGTTGTGGTAGAGACGTGTATGTGAGTTTGGTTTATTGGTGGTTATGGGTGTTTTGTCTGGCTTGCACGTTTTAGTTTCTCCCAGGTTAGCCTAGAATGGCTCTCGACGGATGGTCAACCAGGACTTACAGTCGACCTATTCACCTTATTCGGCCCCGCCCACTTGTGCCTCTTTGTGTCAAGGATCGGCACTTCCGCTGTATTGACTCTTCCGGTCGAGCACGAGGCCCGTTCATTGAGTGGAAAACGAGGGAAAATATTCGCTGCTAAAATCTGATGTTTAGATTGATTTGTGTAAAATGTCCAATGTTCATTTGCACCAACAAGTCGGCTTTATTTTCATGTAGTAACTTTGATCTTGACTTCTCCAGTCCTATGTTAACTGATAGGAGAGAAGGGGCGGGGACAATTCATGGCGGCGCCCACGAGAACTTCCGGAATGAGGTGAATATCAAACATATTGGCCCCACTGCTAATGTATTAAGAGAAACTGTGGGAACCATAATCCAAGAAAGCTGCCAACAGAGAGATGTAAAAAGACACCAGAGAACATTAGTGGAGAAATGGTGTAAATGCAGCCTGAAAAGCATCAGTCCTGTTTAGGGCTGGGTATTGTTAAACAGTCCCTACTTTTAACTATTAATGTAAAATGAAGCAAACTCTTCTAATCAGTGCGGCACTGACTGAATCTATTCCTGAACTCTGCAACTTCTGCGCATTTAAAGGGAGTTTCTGATCAGTTAAATCCATTTTACGTATATGGCAGGAAGTCATATCCAGCACCTCCTTACATTTCTCTGCTCCTGGATCTTTAATGGCGGTTTTATCTGACAGATAAACGCAGCCTGTGCATTTAAATCGCTTCTTTTCCACGTGAGATGGTGGTGTTTGTGTGAGGGGCGGGTGCTTTGTCCTTTGGTCTGTTCTCCTCTGAGTTTTATCAGTTATATGGACTGAGGACTGAACTCTGAGAACTGGAACGATCTCTGAGGACCGATCTCTGAGGACTGATCTCTGAGGACTGTAGAGTGACAGAAACATCGTGATCCTTTTGGCACAAAGGTAACAGTTTCAGATGAAGCTCATTTATATTTATAAAGAGAAAAAGAGACGACGACTTCAAACAAACAGGTCAAAAACAGGTCTGAGAAATGAGCTGATTGTCTGAGAGACGGCGGAGAGGCTTTCTGTGGACTCAAACATGCACAATAGGGTAAGAGAAGCTCCATCAGTTCACACCTGATGCTAGTAAGGATAGAAATAAACATGAAGTTGGTTTGAATGATCCGTGCATAAAGCTCAGCACAGAATACACGTTTCTTTTCAGTCTTAAACGATTTGATAAAGACTGGGGGGTTCCACTCTACAGGACTCACAGCACCAGTCTGTTATTAACACAGTCTCTCCTCTTCATTTCTCTCTTTGGAGAAAATCTGACCCCAGATCAGCAAAGACAGGCCTCCCTTTGTGTCATGTGATCACAGTCGGCACAAACACAGTTCAGCGCCGCAGGTTCGAATCCTGAACTTGTCTATAGTTCTGTCAAATGAAAGACGACGACACGAAGAAGCGGGACGTGTTTCAGAGGATTTAAAGAGTAACTAAACGGGCCAAAGCCTTTCCCCACCCACAAACAAAAGTCGAAAATTGCTGTGAAAGAGGCGTCTCTGAAGTTTGGGGGTGACATGCGGGGGGTGAGTGTGTGGGCCTTTGCATTGGCACAATCACAGCAGACTGATTACGTGGGAGGGACTTGGTTATAAACCACAGGTACAGGGGCGGGACAATGGGCAGCACCTGATGACGATGTGTGGAGCTGGTGCGGCTTATGACGTTCTGTGGAGGCCGTGGACACGTCTCCAGCCAATCAGGAAATTCTAATTTAGTAGCAGAGTTTACCCTGAAGGGGGCGCAACCCATTCGTTGTCAGGCCAAAGTTAGGATTTAACACATGTTTGCGCTATAATGTCAGAATAATGTCAGGGACCAGTGGACAACACTATGAGACACCCATTGAGACAGTTCATCAGTAAAAAAAACTTGATGTGGTGTTTAGTTACTCTTTAATAAGAAAAGGAGACAGACCTCGAGACGGAGGATCTTAAAGGATATTTCAGGATGTTTGACATTGGGCCTCATTTCCTAGTTATCCAGAGTGTTGTTGATGTCTGGAGATATTTTTTTCTTAAATTCATGCAGTTCTTATATTTGAAGAGTCTAGTGGCGCTAGGCTAGGGCTAGGCTAAAGCATTTCTATGGTATCAGTTAGCCTGCATTAAAAACAGTGTGACCCACTCCACAGTGCACCTGAGGTAAATCACTTATAACACCAGACTAACCATATAAATGTCTGTGTTAATAGAATCATTTAAAATAACTTATATTTGAGCAGCATCAGCTTCGTGGCTGTAAGCTAACACAGCGGCGGAGTGATCTGCGAGAAAATAGTCCCTCAAAATGCGGTAATTCATGTGATACAAGGTCAGTTATATTTCAAACATGATTCTATTAACACAGACATTTATATGGTTAGTCTGGTGTTATAAGTGATTTACCTCAGGTGCACTGTGGAGTGGGTCAGACTGTTTTTAATGCAGGCTAACTGATACCATAGAAATGCTTTAGCCTTGCCCTAGCCTAGCGCCACTAGACTCTTCAAATATAAGAACTGCATGAATAACACGCTGGATAACTAGGAAATGAGGCCCAATGTCAAAAATCCTGAAATATCCCTTTAATAGTTCGACTCCAAACTCTGTGCTTCTTGTGAACGTCTGGTGATATAATGTTGTGCTGTTTGCCGTGGTTTGTGTGGAGCTGTTTGTGCCGCTGTTATGACACACAAATGAAAAGGGAGGAGCTACGGTGTTTTTCTGTGAGTCACTTTGGGGACGTTATGATCCCCCACGCTTCTCCTGGGTTTGATTTCTTGGTTTTGCTAAAGTCCACAGAAAGTCTCGGGGCTCGAGTTTGAAGCAGAATCGAAAACGTAAAAACTCTAAGTGCTACGTCCAAAAGAAGCCCAAACCGAAGCCCGTCACAGGTCGCTGACTTTCTCGCTCAGCGTCTCCAGCTCCTCGTCCGCCTCCACGTAGCCGTCGACACTGCCGCGCCGGTCGCCGTGGGGACCGTTGAGCTGGGCGTGGTGCAGCCAGCGCAGGTCGTCGCTCTCGTGGGTGATGTAGCGCTCGTTCATGCGCATCTCCAAACCGCGCAGGTCCAGCCACATCTGGTAATCCTGGAGCGGGACACGGAGCAGAGGTCAGTGAGAGCGCTCTACACACACGGGCCAAAGGAGCCACGCCCTATATGTAAGTACGAGGTGCAACAGAGAGGGCGGCACGGTGGCTTCACAGCTAGAAGGTCCCAGGTCCAATTCCCACCTGGACGGGGCCTTTCTGTGGAGTTTGCATGTTCTCCCTGTGTCTGTGTAGGTTTCCTCCGGGTACTCCGGTTTCCCCTACCACTAAAACATGTACAATAGGCCAGGATGAAGGAGAGTGTGTTTGAGAGTGCGCATGGGGGACGACGGATGGAAATTAGCCATGCAACATGCAACCAACCCATGTTCATTTATGACATTTATAAGAGTTTCCGCAGGATATTATTGAGGAATTGAGGGAAAAAAGGAAAAATATGGGGAAAAATTGGGAAATAAATGTGGAAAGTGTTTTTTGAGCGACAGACCGACCCTAAATGCAGATGTTTGCAGCACATTTTTCCATATTACTGATGTAAAATGCAAAAACACTGCTTCATCATCGAGACATAGTCAGAGTGTATGACATAGTCCCTCTAGCGTGTCCTGGGTCTGGGCCTCCTCCCAACAGGACATGCCTGGAGCACCTCCTGAGGGAGGCGACCAGGAGGCTCTGAAACAGATGCACGAGCCTCAGCTGCTCCTCTCGACTTGAAGGAGCAGCGACTCTACTCCGAGCTCCTCCCGGGTAACTGAGCACCCGATCTCAAAGGGTGAGGAGGCCCTTCGATCTCATGCTCCACCCATCCCAACTCCAAATCCGAGGCCAAAAAAGTGGCCTCTCCTCTTCAGATCGGTGGAGAGTCTTTGCCTCAAGTGGAGGAGTTCAAGTATCTCAGGGTTGTGTTCACGAGTGAGGGACGGATGGAGCGTGAGATCGACAGACGCATCTACGTTCCTCCCCTCAGCTTTGGCCATGAGATCTGGATAATGAGATTGCAGATACAAGCGTTCAAATGAGTTTCCTTCGTAGCTGAGGAGCCTCCTGGTCGTCTCCCTCGGGAGGTGTTCCAGGCCTGTCCCACTGGGAAGAGGTGCAGACCCAGGACACGCTGAAGGGACATGTCTCTGTGATCTCGGGTCTCCCCAGAACAGCTGGAGGAAGTGTCTAAGGAGAGGGAAGTCTGGGCATTTCTTAATGGATGGATTTAGTTCAGAGGTCACTTTTATCATAGTAATAAAAACAAGAAGCATCATTCCCTCCAAACGTGTGCGGACAGTCAGTTTGGAGGGAGTACCTGGAGCCAGGGGTGGCTGAGCGTCTTGTCCACGCTGTACCTCTTCCTCATCTTCACCTGCAGCAGGTTGGAGATCAGGTCGATGGCTGAGACAGAACAAACGGAAACAGTCAAAAACTAAACACGACAGAACCCAGATCAGTTCATACCGATGGCGATCACAGTAGGTAAAGCTAAAAATGAAAGCTTGTAGTTTCCTGCCTGCAGAGGGCGCTTTAACCAGCACAGTCCTTGTCATTCCCAAACGCAGACAAAAGCCCATGTCCGCTTTAGAGACGAATGATAAAGTCCTCCCCCTCCTCCCTCTGCAGAAGAGCGCCCCCTGCTGTGAGGGGGCAGCAGAGGTTAATGAGCAAAGCTAACATGAGTGTAGCATTAGCGCGGGGTCAGTGCGTCCGGGCTTTAAAGAGAGGCCCGGGTTTCTCCACATGAGCGCGCCGCGACAGGAAGCGTCTGGGGAGAGGGGAGGGGAGAGAGAGGGAGGGGAGGGAGAGGGAGGGGGGGGCGTCATTCCTGCTCACTGTGCCTTTAGGCCACACGCTGCAGGTGAATAGGGAAAAATAAATAACATTAGAGATATAAATTTGAAACTGTTGCTGTAAATCAGTGACATGAATATGAGGAGAAACTGTATCATTTTATGTTTTCATATAATAATGGACTAAATTGCTGATATTTTCAGTGGCAAAAAGAAAGATTTCAGTGGATTTTGAATCTTGTTGAATGACTGAAGCAGAGGCAGGCATATTTGCTAAGTGGAGGGACAATTTTCTTTCTGCCAATTTTAGCCAAAACTAAAGCACCACTTTCAACAAACACCATTGTTGCACATAATATATGACCTAAGTGGGTGTTCTGTTTGGAAAATCTGAAGTAATTGAGAGAATTTCGAAGAACTTACGACTAAAAATGTTACAGTACTCTCTGATTTGTGTAACAGTATTTCTCAAAATCATCTTGAGGGCCAGAGGTTCGATGCTGGAGGGCCGGATTTGTCTCCCCCGGGCTAACGTTGCCTACTGCTGCTGTAAAGCGTGGTCTGTAGAGTGGATGTTGTTCAAGAGTGGAATGAAAACCTCAAAGACCAGAAGACCAGGGAGCGCCACCATGTTGGAGTGCATTTGAAGATAAGATAAGCCTTTATTGATCTCACAATGGAGAAATGTACTTGTTACATTCAGCTCTTAGAAGCACTCAGGGTGCAAATAGACAGGAAATGTAAAAAAAAAAAAAATAATGGTAATAATGGTATCTTATTAATAGTAGCATTAGCAGTGCAGGTTTACATCATAGTGCAAGTGGTTGATAAAGTGACTCAGATAAAGTGATGTAAATACAGGGATTATTGCATGTGTTCTGCAAGAGGGTTATTGTCTTGTTACTTTACAGTCTTGTTGTACAGTCTGACAGCAGTGGGGATGAAGGACCTGCTCCTTCTTGCACTGAGGGTGTCTCAGTCTGCCACTGAAAGAGCTGCTCAGCTCCTCTACAGTCCCGTGCAGTGGGTGGGAGGTGTTGTCCATGATGGAGGTGAGCTTGGCTAATACCCTCCTGTCCCCCAGGGGGCAGCCCAGGACAGAGCTGGCCCTCCTGACCGGCTCCAAACTGTTCCAAACTTTTCAAATTTTTTTCCAATTTCCTTTCAAATGTTTCCAATTTTTTAAAACTTTTCCAAACTTTCCAATTTTTCCCCAGAAATGTTCTATTTTTCCCCCAAATTTTTTTTTACTTTTCCAAAATTTTCCAAACTTTCAAAACCTTTCCAAAGTGTTCCAAACTGTCTCCCACAAAGGAAACAACCATATTTGGATTACAGCGTCATCTCGGTCACAGCCTTTCGTGCTACACGTGGATACCGAACATGTCAGTATTTGTGAATGAATAAGCGTGGGAAAGACCAGGGAGCCACACAGACATGTTGGAGTCACTTCCTGGATAAACATCAGAGAATAAACATCGTAAAGAGAGAGTTTACTCTGACAGAGTTAAAACTAAGACGTTAAGGAGGAAAGTATCTGAAGGTCTGGCTGTGGGACTGTGTACCTTCCTGGGAGACCTTCTTCCAGGGGTGCGGCGGATACATGAAGGCGGCGTTCTGGATCTGGTCGTTGATGTCCTCGTCTTCGTTAAAGGGAAATGTCCCACTCAGACTGAATCAACAGACACAGAAGTAAAGAGCAGTAGTTGTCATATTGCAGAAGAATGGACTCAATTAAATCCCAACAAATTCAGGAGATCTGTGGATAAACCTCCAAAGAGCAGTGTGTGACAGACAGACAGAGAGTTTTGTGAAAGGGCAAGAATCCCTCAAACGTTTGCATCCGTCTGAAGCCGTCGCAGCAGATTCAGAAATACCTGACGTAGACGATGACGCCGACGCTCCACATGTCGAGCGAGCGGTTGTAGCCCTTGTTGCGCAGGACTTCGGGCGCGAGATAAGCCGGAGTTCCCACGACGGAGCGTCTGAACGACTTCTCCCCAATGATACGGGCGAATCCGAAGTCACACAGCTTCACCTGCAAACAAGAAGAAGATGTTGCTGAACCTGGAGCTGATCAACTGCAGCCGCCCCAGATCAGAACAGTTACTTACGTACAGGTAAAGGACACGAGTTATAGCTCAAAAGCTCTTTGCAAAAGCTCTCTTCTTATTAATGTTATGAATATGAAACTGCAATTAAATGATGGAGTACTGTGATGTGTTCCTATGATATTAGGAAAGTTACTGTATTCCAAATACTCTCAAATGAAAGTAACTGTACCAGAAAACAGTTACCCACAATGAGTATTCTAAATATTACATGTGTATTAGGTGTTCGACCCAACACTGCACTTAAAGGCACACTGTGTAACACTTTGGACTGTTGCCATCAGTACAAAACATGGTCCTAATGAGCAGCAGGTAATCAAAGAAAGGATTTGGATGAGAACCTATAACCTGTTTACGGGCCTATATCAACGGTGGATGGTTGCATGAACTAAGCTTAAATACAGTGCCTTGCGAAAGTACTAATACACCTTGAACTTTTGCACATTTTGTCATGTTTACAACCCTAAACGTAAAGATTTTTTGAATGTTTTACTGAAAGTTCGCACACAAGTAACAGACAACTGTGAAGTGAAAGCAAAATGATACATGATTCTGGTATTTTACAAAAAATAGAAAGGTGAAAAGTGGGGCATGGACGAGTGGCAAGAAGAAAGCCATTATTGAAAGGAGGCCATAAGAAATCCTGTTTGAAGTTTGCTAGAAGTCATATGGAGGACACAGCTACCATGTGGAAGAAGGTGCTTTGGTCAGATGAGACAAAAATTGAACTTTTTGGCCCAAATGCAAAACGTCATGTATGGAGCAAACCTAACACTGCTCATCGTCCTGAGTGCACCATCCCCAGTGTCAAATATGGTGGGGGGAGCATCATGCTATGGGGCTGCTTTTCCTCAGCGGGGACTGGGAAGATTGTAAGGATAGTTGGGAAGATGGATGGAGCCAAATACAGAGACATTTTGGAGGAAAACCTGCTGGAGTCAGCAAGAGAATTGAGGCTGGGGCGGAGATTCACCTTCCAGCAGGACAATGAGCCTAAACACAAAGCTAAATCTACAATGGAATGGTTTAAAAACAAACATATTAATGTGTTAGAATGGCCCAGTCAAAGTCCTGACCTAAATCCTATTGAAAATCTGTGGAAAGACCTGAAAACTGCTGTTCACAAACGCTCTGCTTCTAATGTGACAGAGCTTGAGTTGTTTTGTAAAGAGGAATGGGCTAAAATGTCAGTCTCTACATGTGCAAACCTTGTAGTCATACCCCAGAAGACTTGCTGCTGTTATTGCAGCAAAAGGGGGTTCCACAAAGTATTAAGTCATGCTGTATGAATACTTATGCACGCCCTACTTTTCACTTTTCTATTTTTTGTAAAATAACAGAATCATGTATCATTTTGCTTTCACTTCACAGTTGTCTGTTACTTGTGTGTGAACTTTCAGTAAAAAATTCAAAATAAAATCTTTACGATTAGGGTTGTAAACATGACAAAATGTGCAAAAGTTCAAGGTGTATTAGTACTTTTGCAAGGCACTGTATATCCGATTGTGGAGCTGTACCTGAGGGAAAGGGTCTGAGGAGGCCAGCAGAACGTTCTCCGGCTTCAGGTCACAGTGAACGATGTTTTTGAAGTGAAGATGCCTCAGGGCCACGAGGATCTGCAGCAGGAGACATGAACTTAGACATGTACTGAACACTTCAGACCTTTCATGTTCATGTCGCACCTGCGTGACCATGAACTTGGTGTTGCGTTCAGGGAGCCGCCCTTTCTCGCTGGACAGAATCATCTCCAACATGTCGCCGTGAAGCTTCTCCATCACCACGAACACTCGCTCCGGAGTCTCGAACATGCAGTCCAGGTTCACCACGCCCGGATGGTGCAAACTCTGCCCAGGAGGAACAGAAACACATCCAGAGTCAGGGTTTGAACGAATCACGACAAAGTGAAGTGTTAAATGTCATTGCAAGGAATTCATTTTTGACTAATAATTCTTGGGAAAATGTTCAATTTGTGTCTCACCTGTAAAATGGCGACCTCGTTTCGAAGCTGCGACTCCTGTTTGGTCGGGAACCTCATTTTGTCGATGATCTTTATGGCCACGTCTCGACCCGACTTCCTGTGTTTACCTTTCACAATAAAACATAAAGCAGTCTCTTCCTGTGCTTCCCTTTCACAATAAAACAGAAAAACATCACTTCCTGTGCTTTCCTTTCACAAGTAAACATAAAACATCACTTCCACTGCTTACCTTTCACAAGTAAACATAAAACAGTGGCTGATTCCGAAACCACGAAATTGGTAAGAGGTCTTACGCCAAACCGGATGTGTGTCAGCGTCCGCCATGATAAGTAGCCTCCGAATTGGTCTGTCAGTTAGGAAGGAGTTAGGGAAAGGAGCCTCAATGCTAACTATCATAGCCACTTTAGCATAGGAGCTTCTGATGCTACCTCACTGGCGATTAGGAGCCATGTGCCATCCCATAAGCCATTGCGCAGCATGCCCGACCCCCTCCTCGAGTGATTCTTCATGCTTTGATTGACAGGTGCACAATTCATTAAAAATATATATATATAAGAGATTCTGCACAAGCCAAACTTTATGAAAGTGACGTAATACATGTTAAAGTCATCACAGCAGTCACAGCCTCAGTAAATGGCTTAAATGGAGACAGTTTGTGCTTTTGCTTTTATTAAGTAGAAACTTAAGCCACATGGCTAATTTGCATACTGTAGCTTTATGAAACAGCTGTTGAGATAAAATAAGGCTAAATGAAAATGTGAAGGATCATTTGGATTTATTTTTTTTCCTCCTTAAATGTCTTTATTTGGACACTATGTTGTTACATATGCACTACAGTAGGTGGCGGCATGCGCTTTTGTTTGCCTGCCAATATCGTTAAAGAAGAAGAAGAACAGCTGTTGGTGATGTCACTTCCTCTTCCCCTGGGTAAGGACGGTGGAATTGGGCAAATGCTGCTGAAGCTCTAGTTCACTAACTGCATAGAGATCTAACAGCTGAGCCCATGAAAGGTTAAGGATTAGTGGCTAGTGTTAGTACTTAGAGGCTATCATTTAAGGGTTTCGGAATCAGCCAGTCACTTCCTGTGCTTCCCTTTCACAATAAAACATAAAACAGTCACTTCCTGTGCTTTCCTTTCACAATAAAACATAAAACCCATCACTTCCTGTGCTTCCCTTTCACAAGTAAACATAAAACCCATCACTTCCTGTGCTTCCCCTTCACAATGAAACATAAAACAGTCACTTCATGTGCTTCCCTTTCACAATATGTGTGTTTAAATGTGCTATATAAATACATTTGATTTGATTTGATTTGATTTGATTTGAATAAAACACAAAACTCCCCCTTCATAATAAAGCCTAGTCTCACCTCCGTACACGATGCCGAACTGCCCGGAGCCCAGGACCTCGTCAGGAAATATCTGATAAACTGAGTTTATGTCCTGGAAACAAAAACGTCTCAGTGAATTTGCATTGAAATATTGAATGAAAGTTCAGTGTAAAAAAGTTAATTTCTCAATCAAAAGTGGTGAAACAATGATAAAGGACTTCATAAGGAGTTTCTTACCACGTTCTCCTGGATCTGACAGTTGGACACAGAGATGCTGACGGACACGTCCTCTGTGGAGAAAGGAGAAGGTCAGAAGGTGCAGAGGACGAGTTACAAACGCTGATTCATATCTTTTGCTTTTCTTTTCCACCTTTTCTTGTAACTTCTTTCAGCCACTCCAGGATTTTGCGAAGTTGTGATCGCAAATATGAACTCAAAATGAAGCAAACTCTGATCTCTTTTCTTCTTTAGGTTCATAACGACGACAAGTCACGAATGCCACAAATCAATGGAGTTTGAAGATTAGAGGCAGAGGCTTCACGCTCCGTAACAAATGCTGCGAACTGTTCCCACGTGTTACGATTAATGGAACGAATTATTACGTACCACAAATATTGTCCCGCTCTGTTACGGGCTGTCGCGTCCTGTCAGGAATCGGACAAGTATAGATAAATGTAGATCTAAAAATAAAACTCATCTGCAGTTTATTGTTGGAGTTCATGTGGACTTTTCGTGGAGTTTCGTTTAGAAGCAAAAACAAAACTACGCAAAAAAGCCTTAATTTAGGCCAAATTGTTGAAATAATATTTGTTCTGACTCATTATGATCCATCCCATATTTCTTTGGTGTTTATTCGTTCTTACAACCCTTACTTGTTCTTAGTAATACTTTTGTTTAGTTTGTTTACATCCCACCGGAAGTGCCGCTGTTAGCCACTTCCTGTCTCACATGAGAAGAGAAAGAATCAATTCTGTACCTGCCTTAGCTGTGTCTTGCGCCAGCACAGCCTGTACGCTTGTGAAAACGATCTGTTTTACTGGTGTAGGTTTAGTGCTAACTGTTAGGTGTATTTTGTGAGGCTTAGATGTGTGGATATTTACAATATGAGACGTTTAAACAGGCGTTAGCATAGACGCTAATTATCCGTTAGCTCGCGGCTAATGTTAGCCTGTTTACCTTTCAGTTATGTTTATTTGTGTATTTAGTCCTAGCAATCTGGGGCCACAGTATTTTAAGGCGAGACACTGCAGGTGAACAGGGAAAAATTTGAAACTTTTGCTGAACATCACTGATATAAATATGAGAAAAAAATGTATTGCATTTTTTCTGTCATGTTATGTTTTCATATAAAAATAAGACATTTTGTGCATGAAAATGACCAAAATTGCCGATATTTTGGGCAACGAAATAAAAATAATGGATTGAGCCAGATTAAAATTTATGGTTTCATTTTATTGACATATTAGTAACTCAGATTTTTTTCAGAGGGGATTTTATGAGTGAAAAAATCTGTAAAAACTCAAATTCCGACAGTTTTTTTGGGTTCAAAGCTGAATAAATCAGGCTAGGAATTAGATATTTAAAAATCCCTCTGAAAAAACCTTCAAAATGTTAAGTCCCAGACTGTAAAGTTTGGAGTCTGTATGAGCGACTATAAGGGCTCACCCGCTGCCCGAGTGGGGCCTTCTCTCATTCAGAGAAAACAAGCCCTGAAGTTTTGTAGCGAGTGGAACCTTCTTTGTTGTTACATGTCATGCTCTGTGTTTGTTTACAGTTTTACCGTTCATTCATCCAGTCAGTAAAGCCTCCATCAAAGAGGAACAACGGTGAGGTTGTAATGATGGTTGTCTACCTGCCTAGCTAGTGCGAGGGCAGGATCATATTTAAACATTGATAAACTGTGACTGATAAAGGCCTTTGCTTCTGATTCATCCTGTTTAACCTGCGCCTCTGCTACACTGTGCTATGCTCCATCCGCCCTGACGCTGCAGCGCGAGAGAAAACAATGATTCCTACGCCACGAATGCTCACACTGAATTACAGATCACTAATCATCACCAAAGGACATGCTCTGCTGCGACCTCCTGTGACATTCGTGAAAGAATTTTTGGCCAAAAACATCCTCCACGAACATAACAAATGTCACGAACTGATGCACACTTTCAGTAATGTTACAAATGTCACGAATGACGGTAAACGCCCTCCGTAACACATGTGTCTATGTGTAAACCCAGCATTGTCTCAAAGGGATTGAACTCCACCAACTTGAACTAGTTTGTGTTTTAAGTGAAAGACTAAAGAATGAAAAGTGAGCCGTGATGTGTGTTCATTATTGTATACATGCGTTTCCGATGACATCACGCATAGTTCCGGCAGCCATTTTGAATACTGAAGTAGAATTATACAGTACTACAACATGTAACAATAGTGTTAATAATGTTAATAATTCCTCCCTATGGGAAATGTAAGCAACGGAGTACATACGTTCTAGTCACGTAATCTTATTTTCTTCTGATGTAAATGCCTTTGAGGACACTTGTCTAATAGACACAGGTTCTTTGTTGTGGATACAGTCCTCACGTATCACTGTGAAATGTAAATGTTTATTATGTCGAATGTGGGGGTAGGTGCTCATAAGCTTCTTGCTTCAGCCGACTCCTTTTGAGCATCTGTGACTGTTTAAATGTGTATTTTGTAAATTTGGAAAATGTAAGCTGCTCAAATAAACAAACAAATCAAATCAAAAATCAATATCTCTACTCAGGATGGAAATGAAACACAACTGATTGACAGTGGCATTTTTATGTCCTCGTAATCATTGCTCATGAAGATAACAGTTAAAACACGGCCCCAGAGACGCACATTTATATGATATAACCAGCAAATGTGTCACAGACGCAGCAGCTCTGTCTGTCGAGCAACAGCAGGATTTACTAAAGATCTGCTTCACTCTGAAGACTAAATGAACAGAAAACCTTTCTCTGGGATTTTTACAGTTTGTCATGTCAGCAGAGTCTCAGTCGGAGTCAGTGTTTAAGCTGCTCAACATGTTAGCATGCTACCGGTTAGCATTTGGCTTTGATAAACACATGTGTGGCTCAGATCTATGAACACTGAGTAAATACAACAGTAACAGCTCTGACCTCTGTCACATGTTGTATCCAAGGCTAGATGTTTGTGGTTCAGGGCTTTCCCTTGGAGAGGTCAGAGCTGAGCTGTTGAAGCTAAATGCTAACCGGTAGCATGCTAACGTCTTGAGCAGCTTAAACACTGACTCACTGGTTTCTTCACATAAACATGCGTCTCTGGTTCTGTGTTTTTACAGTTTTCTTCTTGAGCAATGATTACGATTACTGTCAATCAGTTAATTTATATCCTGAGTAGAGATATTGTTACATGTTGTAATTGTACTTTGGTATTCAAAATGGCCGCCATAACAACAAAAGTCACATGACTGAAAGGCATGTATAGATTCATATTAAAAAAGGTTTGTGTGAATGTATCAATGTCTCAAACAGCCGCCGGGACTCCAGCTGCCGCCCAGTTCAAACCTTAAGTCTGGAGTTATTAATCGATTACGACCCTCCTGATGACCCATCGTGCCCCTGACGGAGCGCCTGAAAGACTCACTGTGGCCTGGGTGGTGGGCGATCCCTGTAGACACCGCCGGCATCAGCGCGTGTTGAATGGCCATCTCCCACATCCGTGCCACGTCCGCCCCGACACCGCTGACCTGCACAAACACACAAACACACAAACGATGCAGAGTTAATTTCCTTTTCTCCAAATGTTAGAGCCGCACTTGTTTGTACAGCTGTGTATTGTTCACATTTTTAACTTTATCTGAGTAATATTTGCGCAGTAGTATCTGTATTGTTATCGCTGTTGGCTGAAATGAAGAGTCCTTGTTCCGTCAGCAGTAAATGTCCTGATAAAGGTCTGTCCTTTCACGAACGATATAAACTGAATGATATCACCGTAATATCGATCTTTGGAACGGTCCGGACCTTCATTAGAGCCGCCTGAACTAAATTTCCAAAATGTTCCTGTGCCAAGATTTACAAAAAACAAATTAACAAATGGCTTAGATCGTATTGTACTTTTGCAACTTTGCATTTCCTGCATATTTTTGTGGAGCTTTACGCCTACAGTTGAGTAATTGATTAATCGACAACTGATGGATTATTCAAATATTTGAAACTGTGTTAATGACAGAGTTTTCTGCTATACACGGACTCAAAAAGAGCAAAGATGACACGAAAATGTAGGATTTTTGATGAAAAACTGTTTTTAAAGTGAGGGTCTGTACAGTGTTATATTGTAAATGTGTTGGGGGGAATACTTTGAATTTATTTTTAGTTACGGAACACTGAAACATATTCCGTTAATTTGTCCAATCAGACAGTTTTCTGAATACTCACAATACTATTCAGGAAACACTTGTTACTCGCCTGTTACGGAATTATTGACCAATAATTAGGAATGCAACAAAGCAGCCCAGAGCTAAGCCTTCCCTCAGCTGTTTTGATCTTTTCCTTCTCATTAATGTTATGGTTATGAAACTGAAATGCGATACTGTGATGTATTCCTTTGATTTTTGGAAAGTACCTGTATTCTAAATACCCTCAAATGAAAGTGTAACTGTATCAGAATACACAAAATGAGTATTCTAAATACATGTATTCAGCAGGGGCGTGCTGGGACCTAATTTCAGCCCGGGAATTTGGAGAAGACCGGCCCGGAATTATGGCTCCGTGATAGCGCGCTGGTCTCAAGTACAAGAGGTCGCTGGATCAATTACCACATTGACAATTTTCTAACAATTTCTCTTTTCACATGGGCCGCAGCACACACAGTCTGAGCCTGATACAAACCCACAATCAGCACAAGTTATGTAGATAAAAACATGTATTTTTGTAGCTATTGTTCCTATAGACAGACCTTAATGTTAGTTTTCGTACCTGACGGTTTCGGCTACAACTGTGGCCGAAACCGTCAGGTACGAAAAACTAACATTAAGGTCTGTCTATAGGAACAATAGCTACAATATTAATTTGAAGACCTAATGAACCTAATCGGACTATCGAAAAACATGTATTTGTCCACTTTTCTACCTTTCACTGCCTTTTTCTCTCTTTACTCGCGCAGACACTTGTCTCCGCTGGATTGGACTGCACCAACTTGAACTAAAGCGGAGGGGTGTTCCACTTAAACACCCCTCTGAGTTAGTTCAATATCAAATGGTATCTCCCCGCCGCAAGAATGAAAAGTTCGATGCGAATATTTTCAGATTTTCATTCATCAGTCGTTATTTTGATAGATTTCCATGACAATTACGCTTGTGTTACTTCATTTATATCTGGAACAGCAGCTCATGCTCCTGCTGCAGTTAAAGCCTTTAGGCCTGGAATAGCACAACAGTGAGTCTGTTATTATTTCATTATTTTATTCTGATGGCCCGGCCCAGAAGCACCGGAACCGAGCGGCCCACCGGGAAACGTCCCGACTCTCCCTATAGGCCAGCACGCCTCTGGTATTCAGTTACTACCCAACACTGTGATGTGTCTGTGTCTCAGGACATTTATCCAATCCAAAAATGGAATGAGCTCCAGATCCTAGAGTTTAAACCAGTTTGGAAATAAACTTCCTCAATCCCAGCTCCTGCCCACCATAAAGTCTCAGTCAGTCAGTTCTTAGCTTTCAAATGTGCTTGTGTTCATGCGCAGCTTTGACCAAACCAAGTTCAGCTGTAGAGACTTTTTAACTGCCTGGCCTGCCAAAGTGCATGCGTTTTCAAAGACATGTAGTCTGGGAGCGAGCGTGATCTCAGTGATTTCCTGGTGGGCGTGATTGACAGACGGGATCAACCAATTAGAGAAACGCTGGATATGACGCAGGAACAAGCTGCAGGAAGCCTTTTTCAGTAAACATTAATGTCTGCCAATACAACGCTGTTTCTTATTTAAAACAGACAAAACAGTGTCTTTAATGTTTTGGAAGAGTGCGGTGACCACTTCCATGTCTTGGTGCGATGAACTCCCGCCTCTTGTTCTTCTTTTGAACAGAAAGGAGGAGGGTCTAGTTAGTTGCAGTCGTAATAGAATAGATTTTACCAGTAAACTGCTGCCGCTCATGTTGGTGTCGCATCTCGCCACGTTTTCTCCGACGTAGTAAACCAAAGTGGCGGTGGTGATCTCGAAACAGTGCGGGTTCGCGCCGTCGGCGAGAAGCGAGAAGTTCTGAGCCGCCTCCAGAGTCAAGATCTCCGACAGAGGGATCTCCTGCAAACAGATCACGAAAACTATTCAAAAACACGACACGGCACATTCCAAAACAGCTCCTGCAGACTCCGCCACAGCAGAAGAAGCAGTAATAGTAACAATAGCAGCAGTAGTAGTAGTAGTAGTAGTAGTAATACCTTGTAGTACTTGCTGCTGGAGTCGTTCTGGAACAGAGTGATGCATTTGCTGTCCAGGCGCCAGTAATGTCTCTTCCTCTAAAACACACACGATATTAAACATGAAACATGGTCATTGACAAACGCGGATTAAAAAACTTTTAAACTTCAGCCTGTTTCTTTAACAATGTGGAAACTTTCATTGGGTCATGTTTGTGCCAAAGGTTTTAATCTCAGGAACAGACTAAAGAGTTTCAAAATAATAAGGAAACTCCCACCTTAACTGAGCACATTTCTCCAGTTCGACCTTACCCAAATGTAAAAACTCAAAATGGCGACAAAAACATATCAAAAAAGCAACAAAAAGACAACAACGCAACAAAACAGGCGACAAAACAATTACAAAAAGGCAATAAAAAGATGACAAATACAGTGACATTTCTGACCAATAAACTGGTGAGCAATTGCAGCAGCCTAACCCTAAGTTATTACCAGAGTGTCTTTGTTATTACCAGGTGTTTTGTTTATTACCAGAGTGTCTTTGTGTTATTACCAGAGTGTCTTTGTGTTATTACCAGAGTGTCTTTGTGTTATTACCAGAGTGTCTTTGTGTTATTACCAGAGTGTCTTTGTGTTATTACCAGTGTCTTTGTGTTATTACCAGAGTGTCTTTGTGTTATTACCAGAGTGTCTTTGTGTTATTACCAGAGTGTCTTTGTGTTATTACCAGAGAGTCTTTGTGTTATTACCAGAGTGTCTTTGTGTTATTACCAGAGAGTCTTTGTGTTATTACCAGAGAGTCTTTGTGTTATTACCAGTGTCTTGTGTTATTACCAGTGTCTTTGTGTTATTACCAGAGTGTCTTTGTGTTATTACCAGAGTGTCTTTGTGTTATTACCAGAGAGTCTTTGTGTTATTACCAGTGTCTTTGTGTTATTACCAGTGTCTTTGTGTTATTACCAGAGTGTCTTTGTGTTATTACCAGAGAGTCTTTGTGTTATTACCAGAGTGTCTTTGTGTTATTACCAGAGAGTCTTTGTGTTATTACCAGAGTGTCTTTGTGTTATTACCAGAGTGTCTTTGTTTATTACCAGAGTGTCTTTGTGTTATTACCAGTGTCTTTGTGTTATTACCAGAGTGTCTTTGTGTTATTACCAGAGTGTCTTTGTGTTATTACCAGAGAGTCTTTGTGTTATTACCAGTGTCTTTGTGTTATTACCAGAGTGTCTTTGTGTTATTACCAGAGAGTCTGTGTGTTATTACCAGAGAGTCTTTGTGTTATTACCAGTGTCTTTGTGTTATTACCAGAGTGTCTTTGTGTTATTACCAGAGAGTCTTGTGTTATTACCAGAGAGTCTTTGTGTTATTACCAGAGAGTCTTTGTGTTATTACCAGAGGTCTTTGTGTTATTACCAGAGTGTCTTTGTGTTATTACCAGAGGTCTTGTCTTTGTGTTATTACCAGAGAGTCTTTGTGTTATTACCAGAGTGTCTTTGTGTTATTACCAGAGTGTCTTTGTGTTATTACCAGAGTGTCTTTTGTGTTATTACCAGAGAGTCTTTGTGTTATTACCAGAGAGTCTTTGTGTTATTACCAGAGTGTCTTTGTGTTATTACCAGAGTGTCTTTGTGTTATTACCAGAGAGTCTTTGTGTTATTACCAGAGTGTCTTGTGTTATTACCAGAGAGTCTTGTGTTATTACCAGAGAGTCTTTGTGTTATTACCAGATGTCTTTGTGTTATTACCAGAGTGTCTTGTGTTATTACCAGTTTTTTTTAGAGTGTCTTGTGTTATTACCAGAGTGTCTTTGTTATTACCAGAGGTCTTTGTGTTATTACCAGAGTGTCTTTGTGTTATTACCAGAGAGTCTTGTGTTATTACCAGAGTGTCTTTGTGTTATTACCAGAGTGTCTTTGTGTTATTACCAGAGTGTCTTTGTGTTATTACCAGAGTGTCTTTGTGTTATTACCAGAGAGTCTTTGTGTTATTACCAGAGAGTCTTGTGTTATTACCAGAGTGTCTTTGTGTTATTACCAGAGTGTCTTTGTGTTATTACCAGAGTGTCTTTGTGTTATTACCAGAGTGTCTTTGTGTTATTACCAGAGTGTCTTTGTGTTATTACCAGAGGTCTTTGTGTTATTACCAGAGTGTCTTTGTGTTATTACCAGAGTGTCTTTGTGTTATTACCAGAGTGTCTTTGTGTTATTACCAGAGTGTCTGTGTGTTATTACCAGAGTGTCTTTGTGTTATTACCAGAGTGTCTGTGTGTTATTACCAGAGTGTCTTTGTGTTATTACCAGAGGTCTTGTGTTATTACCAGAGTGTCTTGTGTTATTACCAGAGTGTCTGTGTGTTATTACCAGAGTGTCTGTGTGTTATTACCAGAGTGTCTTTGTGTTATTACCAGAGTGTCTTGTGTTATTACCAGAGTGTCTGTGTGTTATTACCAGAGTGTCTGTGTGTTATTACCAGAGTGTCTTTGTGTTATTACCAGAGTGTCTTTGTGTTATTACCAGAGTGTCTGTTGTTATTACCAGAGTGTCTGTGTGTTTACGAGTGTCTTTTTTTCCAAGTGTCTTTGTTATTACCAGAGTGTCTTGTGTTATTACCAGAGTGTCTTTGTGTTATTACCAGAGTGTCTGTGTGTTATTACCAGAGTGTCTTTGCTGGTGAAGTGCACCATCCAGCCTTCCTTCATGACATTGCTGCTCCTCCGTTTGGTGTGTTTCACCGACTGCACGATTCTCATCAGGGGATGTTGTTGCTGGTCGTCGGACTGAAAACAAGACAGATTTTGCTGTTGTTTAACCCTGGTTCAGACCCGGTTCAGTCCTGGTTTAGTCCAGTTCAGTCCTGGTTCAGCTCAGTTCAGTCCTGGTTCAGCTCAGTTCAGTCCTGGTTTAGTCCAGTTCAGTCCTGGTTCAGCTCAGTTCAGTCCTGGTTTAGTCCAGTTCAGACCTGGTTTAGTCCAGTTCAGTCCTGGTTTAGTCCAGTTCAGTCCTGGTTCAGCTCAGTTCAGTCCTGGTTTAGTCCAGTTCAGTCCTGGTTTAGTCCAGTTCAGTACCTGATGGCCCGGTTGGAGTCATCCAGGTCGGGGTCGTCGCCCGCCGCTGTCTCCAGCAGCAGGGCGCTCTCTGATGACATCACCTCCTCCATGTCGTCCAATAGGCTCGCTCGCCTGCCACCCTCATGGTCGTCCATCACGGCGTCGGAGTCCGCCCCCGGGCTCAGCAGATCTGAAACAGTCCGGGGGTAAATGCTCAGCCCCCTGCCTTGCAATAGCCTGCACATTATCAATCAATCAAAACTTTATCGGGGTTTCCTGAATGCACCACAATCACATGACTCCCGGCCAATCACGGGTTTTGACAGGTAGGGTTAGCAATCCAGCTAATCCAGGAAACCTTCAGCCTCAAACATCACAAATAATAAACGGTCCAGATGTTTGCAGCTGTTGTCCATGTTTAGGTCTCTGTCAAAGCCTCATTAGAAATCATTAATGAATATACAGACCTTTGCAAATGTGACTTTAGATACGAATAAGCGTATATAAAAGTGTCTCTGAGCTAAAGGCTAAATCGTGTTCAGATACAAACCCAGCCACTAAACCTCATCGTACGATTAGTTAATGATAAAGAAACTACTGAAATTATATAAATGTCATAAAAGGACATACTTTAACTTTTATTCGTATGGGGAGAGAACGCTCAATTAAAACAGGTCCAGGAAGAAGTACACATAGGAACAGACATACCACAGCCACGTATACTGGGACAAACTGGTGACTCCTCCCACACAGGTGTTGTGTGTGTGTGTGTGTGTGTGTGTGTGTGTGTGTGTGTGTGTGTGTGTGTGTGTGTGTGTGTGTGTGTGTGTGTGTGTGTGTGTGTGTGTGTGTGTGTAGATGTATAGCTGCGGTGGATGGTGTGTCGATTGTACCTCCGTTCCTGGTGACTTCTCCCAGACAGTTGTTGGGAACTTTGGCGGCGCAGCGTTTGTGGCAGTTGTATCGGCAGTCTGAAAAACAGGACAAGACTTTAGATACATATACGTTTATTAAAAAGACATTAGGAATAATTATGTTCGGAAAAAAATGGGAATATTTTGGGGGGAAATTGTGGCAAAAAAAAGGACCAATTGTTCAAAAATGGGTGGTGGGGTTGAAATGGGGAAAAATAGGAAAAATGTTAGCAATAAAAATGGGAAAAAATGAAAATAAAAAATAATGAAATTGGGGAAAATCATTTGAGCCACTTCCTTTAATGCTGATAAATCGATGGTGCCGTGATAAATTCCTGGTCCCACCTTTAATACAACAAGCAAAAATACAAATAGGTCTAGTTGTTGAAAAATCGACCAAATGCCCTGAAGAGAGAAGGTTTAGTAAGTAAGTAAGTAAGTGCTTTATTGTCATTGTACAAGCGTACAATGAAATAGTGTTCAGGTGTTAGTCCTGAGCTGCTGCGGCTGAGCCGCGCTGCCACTGTGTCAACCTGACCCGCATGACCTTGGAGGTCGGGGAAACTGTAGCACTCAGAAGAAACCTGGCTCTGCCCTCTGTCTCCTCTGATCCTCTGAAACGGTGCCGCGCCTCCTGGGCTTCTCCCTGTTTCAGAGCGTGGTGTCCTGCACTGGTCAGCTCCTCCTCCTCCTTCCTCTTCCTCCCTCTGCTCCACAACAGTCTTTCATCATCTCCTCGTTTGTCCCTTACTTCCCTTGTTTCCAGTAGCTCCTCTTGTGACGCCTCCTCTGTGCTGCAGGGGGGGCTCTTGGTGCCTCTTCAGTGTCTCAGAAGAAGAAATGTGTCTCAGATGGGTTTACCTTTAAAAAGCTGCTTCCTTCAGGACCATTTTAGACTCTCAAAGTAAACAAATCCACCAAACCTCCACAAAAACTCGGCGAAGACGTACAAAAGTATCCAGAAAAACAATGTGGAACAGAAACCACAAATGCAGGTTGCAGAAAAAGGTGAAAAACTAAGTTGTACCAGGAGGGAGGGAGGTTTCTTCCTGTTTGCACATCGCCATGACAACACAGGAATAAGCACATGAGTAAATGTGATGAGGATGAAGACTGTTTTGTAAGTGTGTTCACAGACATTCCCTCAGTCGGCGTGGGTTTACAGTCGCCTCACCTTTGCACTGCAGCCCCTGCCTGAACAGCCCCTTGAGCAGCTTCTTGCAGTGCTGGCAGACGGTGGGCCGGGTGTAGGAGTGGATCAGGAACGTGTGCGGGACTTTGATCCTGTGCAGCATTTTGTCCAGCTCGATGGGACGCCCGATGTACGACTGAGAGCTGGACCTGCGCTCGCGGCCCGGGAAGTAATCCATCGGAGACTTCTGCAGCGAGACGAGGAGGAGACGAGAGGTCAGGAACAACACACAGGCAAACAACTGAAGTCTGAAGAAAGAGTGGGCAGACATGATGCTTTTATGGATAAACTTTTATTGATTGGTTTTCTTTAGCGTTCCCACACAGCCATTCAAATACATCAAGATTTTCACAGACAAATAATCTGTCACAAATGTGTAGGGCTGGGCACCGTTAACAATACCAGGCTGATACGGTAAAAAAAAAGTTCTATCTTTAGATCCAAGTTTGATGCTGTCGGCCCAGGGACACCAATAACCTAGGGCTGGGCGATAAATCGAATTAATTCACATGGTAAACAGACGATGTGGAAAATGGCTAAATCGTAAAATCATGTCCCCCTCACGTGCGCCGTGTTGCCAATTTAGCAGCGACTGTTTTCTGAAATGTCACCCGAAGAAAACCCAGAGACTTTCTGACCATCTCTGCTGCTTTACAAAGGCATTGTGTTTTCAGAGTGCGCAATAGAGTTTTCTTCCGCTAAAACTGAGTTTCCCCCAGTCTGATCCTCTTCCTTCTCTCACCCTGATGCTCTGAGCGGAGGCAGCAGCTTAACTCCGCCCCCTTGAGTCTCCATGGAGACGGTTGTCAATCACAGCAGAGGCGTGAGGATGAGAAAACTAAAATGCTTTTGAAAACTCCATGGCTTATTTAGAAGTTTTACTTTGAGAGCAGACAAGGAATATTTAAAAGAGAAATAACATTTTCTAATGGGCCTAACTGTATAGGTTATATTATGAATCTTAATGGTCTGGACTCTGAGCAGTTTTCTTATTATGAAAGATCAGGAGACCTTAACGCCTAGTGTCTCTAATTCATGACATACCTCTTCTTGCAAGACTGTGGCTAAAATAATGCATGTTTTCCCTTGATGCCTGTTTGCTCACATCCATGCCGTACCTAGGAACCTTTTGCTAGCACTAGTTTCTCGTAGGACCGGTTAGAGAGGGAACCACATCCGGGTTATGGTAGCTACTTAGCAGAAATAGCATTTCTGCAAAGCGAGGCTGCAACTTCGACAAAATCTTCAAATGTAAGTTGAGTTGTGTTAAAAAAAAAATATCGTTTCCATCTTTAGATCATTTATTGGAATGAACTTCGTGTGATGGATATTTTTTAGCCAATATATGGCAATAGCCATATGGTGGCATCATTCACCTCAGAAAAGGGAGTAAAATATGATCATTAGTAATAAAAATGGTGACATGTCTATGTTATGTAGATAAATTGTCTGCACCTTGCTTTTATTCCCCTACATCATGTGATGAAAGCAGCAGCAGCAGCAGCAGCAGTGAGCTGCTGTATTTATGCCTGTTGTCGCTAATTTGTGACATACCTAAAACTGTATCTATACTATGTGCTACAGATAAATTAACAATCTCCACTTAATTTAGCATCAGCTTGAAAGCAAAAAAACTGATTATATATTTTTTTCTATAATTAGAAATTAATTCAGGCGTTAAGGGGTTAAAAACCAATAAAATCGTAATTGTCCAAACTGATTAACAAAATCGAGATTTTCATTTTTGGCCATATCGCCCAGCCCTACAATAACCTCTCGACTTTACCCAAATCTAAAAGCTTCTGGACTGGAGAACAACAGGGTAATGCCTCATTTGAAAGCTAAGACCTATAAAAATGATCACAACTTTGTGTCAAATGGTCGCTGCGTTTTTGTCACTTTTTTGTCACTTTTTTAAATTCATCTTTTCCCGTGTTTTCATCCGTTTTTGTTGCTTTTTTTGTCCCTGTTTTTGCCACTTTTTCGTTGCTTTTTCGTTGATATTTTGAGGTTGGGTTTTTTAAGCTTTTATGTGCTCAGTTCCGTCGGGGGTTAAGGGGTTAAAAAAGTGACTCAATTGTTTCAGCTTAAATAAATCATTTTTGCCCCATGATTATATTTTTCATTTCCCAATTTATTTTCACATTTTTATTACTAATATTTTTCCACCTTCCCCGATGTATTCCCCATTTTCCCCAATGTATTCATTTATTTTTCTATTTGCTTGTGTCCAATGTTTGCTAAATTTTCCCAATATTTTCACCTCATTTTTATTTCTAACTTTTTTCCACTTTTACCCCATTTTTCTCACATTCCCTGACATTGGAGATGAACCGATATTGTACAGTTGCAGATCTTCCACACATGATTGTTCTGTTTCCTGGTTCTAGACGATAAATACTCTCGTATAGTGATCGATATGAGTAACGTTCCGGTATCGGTATCTTTAAAGTATCGTTACTGTAACGGTGCCCAGGCCAGGTCTGAATGACTCACCTCCATGTTGGGGCTCACGGGAGACTGAAGGAAACAGAGAGACAACGTTAGAACTGACTGGACACAGAAGTTTTACAGTCATTCAGCTCAAATGCAAAAGAATTAGAACAAACTGTCTTAAATGGAGAAAATAGAAAAGAACAAAAGCTGGACTAATGTTTTACTGAAAGAGTTGGGTGCAGTGACGGGTTCTCACCAGTAGGGCGTCGTCGGTGTAGTGAGGAGGAGAAGGTTCAGCCGTGAGGGGCCTGTTCCCCACCGTCCCCAGAGCCAGCCCCCCGAGGCCCCCCAGACCCCCCAGGCCTCCGCTCAGGGACACGTTGGACCCGCGGCGTCTCCGCACCCCGCTGCAGTTATTGGGGATCTTAAAGGCACAGCGTTTGTGGTAATTCAACCCGCACCCTGCAAGACGAGAATATCAGGATCAGCACTAAACTCATGACATGAACCAGGCGGAGCGGTCAGAGCTTTGTCCGGTCAGAGGCTCAGGTCCTGGGCACAGGCCTTCTGCTGGACGGGGCGTCCCACTGCACGTTTCACCCTGAGGTCCTCATCTACAATATCACAGACTAACTCTGAGCCCTTCATGGTCCGACTACACATCTGGGATCTGTGTGAAGTTTGTAACTTTACATTAGAAGAGGAAGCTTCCTTCCAATAAAACTTTGTTTTAAGTTTATTTGAATAGGGACAAGTATGTCACATAAGCTCATGTTACTACAACATTTTAGCCAAAGCTAATTCTCAATGTCCGTCCCTAGTTGGGCCTTTACATAAAATTAAACAATACATAGTTAAAACATAGTTAAAACACATATCATAATAATACAGTACAACACAAACACACAGAGCAGACGGTCAGTGGTCACATTTCTGACCTGATTAAAGAGTCTTTAAGTTCGTGTTTGAAAAGGACCCAGTTTGACTCTCCCTTCAGGTCAGTGTGTAAACAGTTCCAGGCTTTAGTGCCTTGTACGGAAAAAGCTACTGTAATTGTCCAAATGAAATATTTCGTTTCGGGATCTGACAGTTCCCGTTCTGAGCTCCTCTAGTCCTTGAGCCCACAGCCCTGAGAGGAATATATATGTATAATATATATGTATGTATGTATGTATATGTATGTATGTATGTATAATGTATAATATATATAGGAATATATATATAATATTAATTTTCCCTGTACATATGACGAGAGGAGTGCCTGAGTGTTTGCACTCGCCCACTGTGATGCAGTTATAAAAGCCCCTTTGCCCTGATGGTGCTCGGGCTTAATAAAATAAAACTAGGCTTCTCCAAATCCACAGTGTGTCCAAAAGGACCAGTATAACCAAACACAGCAACACATATACGACAAACACACAACACCATTTTGGTCAAAGTCGAGTCTTGCCTCGGGAAGTATTTGGCTAAAGTCGGGCCTGGTCAGGTCATAATATGATTGAGCAAATTAAACAGTAAGAAATCATTACAAAAGCCAGAGAAAGGAGCACAGGTGCAGAAAACAGTATGTTTGAAATAAATGCTGTTGCCTAATATGTGTATATGCTTTGACACTTGTGAGGAGGGTTTTGTTCCAGCCGTTTGTGCGGCTCTATATCACTATGTGGTTAGTCCTCAGATCTGCTGCAAACACTTAATGCACATCTGTGATACACTCACACTGTGTCAAACTAATGTTTTTGTTTTATCATATTTATTTAAATCTACTTTATGCATGTCCTTATAGTTTTAATGTTGTAGTTTATTATTTATCTGAATTATATGTTTCATGTTGCTCGATTGAAGCAAAGAAAATTCCTAGTTTGTGAACCTGTTCACTGACAAAGACAATAAAACCAATTCTGATCCGTTGTTTTTGGGTTTCTGGTAGGTTTTCTGTAAGGAATGTATGCGTAACCATGGAGATGGTTCCATCAGCAGAGAAAACCTCCCAGAAACCCTAAAAACAATAGATCCTACAGCGTATAGAGAGTTGCATAATGCACCTTTAAGTAAAAAACATATGTGAAACGTATTCTCCGATACGATCTGCAAATTACAACAAGGACATATAGCGGTAACTGCGAAACAATGTTTTGTGCCAGCCCTAAAGCTTATACATAAGCATTAGGGCTGGTCAATAACATAAAGCACTGCCCGCTCTGCTCGTTCTGCTCGCTCTGATCCTCTAAACCCTAAGTGTCTCACCTTCGCACTTGAGGCCCTGCCGCACCAGCCCCCACAGCATCTCTCCACAGTGATCGCAGAAGGTCGGGGCGCGGTACGAGTGCACGAACAGGCAGTGAGGCCGGATCTGGAAGTCCTCCACCGTCGCCGAGGCTGAGGAGAGAAGAGAACGCCGTGAAGGTGAGGATAACAGGGCCCGGGGGCAGAGAACGCCTGCCACCGCTCCGCCTGGCTGTCCCAGGGCAGAGGTTAATCCTCAGAGTCGGCTGAACAGATTTCAGATCCTTTCTACCTTTGTCTGTGACGCTCCGGGACAGTCAGGCAGAGAGAGGCCGAGGTAAAGAGAGACTGGAGCCAGAGAGAGAACGAGGTAAAGAGAGACTGGAGCCAGAGAGAGACCGAGGTATAGAGAGACTGGAGCCAGAGAGAAGCCGAGGTAAAGAGAGACTGGAGCCAGAGAGAGGCTGAGGTAAAGAGGGACTGGAGCCAGAGAGAGGCCGAGGTAAAGAGAGACTGGAGCCAGAGAGAGGCCGAGGTAAAGAGAGACTGGAGCCAGAGAGAGGCCGAGGTAAAGACAGACTGGAGCCAGAGAGAGGCTGAGGTAAAGAGGGACTGGAGCCAGAGAGCCGAGTAAAGAGAGACTGGAGCCAGAGAGAGGCCGAGGTAAAGAGAGACTGGAGTCAGAGAGAGGCCGAGGTAAAGAGGGACTGGAGCCAGAGAGAGGCCGAGGTAAAGACAGACTGGAGCCAGAGAGAGGCCGAGGTAAAGAGAGACTGGAGCCAGAGAGAGGCCGAGGTAAAGAAAGACTGGAGCCAGAGAGGCCGAGGTAAAGAAAGACTGGAGCCAGAGAGAGGCTGAGGTAAAGAGGGACTGGAGCCAGAGAGAGGCCGAGGTAAAGAGAGACTGGAGCCAGAGAGAGGCCGAGGTAAAGAGAGACTGGAGTCAGAGAGAGGCCGAGGTAAAGAGGGACTGGAGCCAGAGAGAGGCCGAGGTAAAGACAGACTGGAGCCAGAGAGAGGCCGAGGTAAAGAGAGACTGGAGCCAGAGAGAGGCCGAGGTAAAGACAGACTGGAGCCAGAGAGAGGCCGA